>OMLF01026135.1:0-21050 GCA_900302615.1 Holocentrus rufus
ATGTCACTGCTTGACAGTGACAGTGGAGATAGACAGATGACAGATGGAGAGAGAGGGCATGCAGCAAATAGTACGTGGTTTGTGCTTTACACAGTGATCCACTGGAGAGTCCCCAGGACAGTTAATATTAACTTCATCCAAAGTTAATTAATTTATAGTTTAAGCAAGAGCATTGTTGACACACCTCCTTGGCAAACAGTGATCTGAACCCATATGCCCGTTTATGTTCCTAGTAATAAACTAGTAATATTTATTGTGCTTATTACTTGGTGAACATATCACTTTCTATTATTTATGTTGTAATTTTTCAACATAGCCTGTGTAGATTAAGATTATATCTGCAGTGCTGTATATCTATAAATCAAATTCACTTCCTCAAAAGTGTGCTACTTTATGGGTCAAACTATGCCATTCCCATAGTCTGAGAAAGCAGCTGGGCTATGTTAAATACAACATAATTGAGTTGTTGCAGGGATTTTATGGTATGTAGGTCAGCAAATGTAGGAAAAAAAATCAAAGACAGGTTAAAGAGGCCTAAATATTTCTCAAGGTATTTTCTGGGTTAAAAGATGAGAGTGCAACTGAAACGCACAGGATTATAAAGTAATCTGGCCTGTGGAATGTTCTATCTCATCATATGCCTCCTGTGAGGAGCTGCAGGTCATCCTCCCCTCTTTTCCAGCCACAGTGATCCTGCACTGATGATGAGACAGAACAGACTGGCCACTGTGAGTCAACCCCACACAACCCCCTTCCAAATTATTGTCTGGAGGGTAATCAGCTTAATAGTCTAATTAGAATTTCATTTCACAAAGTGGCACCAAAAGGCTAATGAACAACAGTAGGCCAATTTACAACAAAACAAAAATGGGCTGTATTGCGGCCATTCATTAGTTCAGCAAAGTGGAAAAAATATAAATGAAAGCAAAAGGCAAAGATTATTTGCTTATGCAAATAAACAGTTCTAAGACATTTTCCATTTGGTAAACAGAACGTCAGCAATGTCTAGGCATTTAATTGCCATACTTTACTCACAAGTCTATAACTGAACCAAGTTTTGGCTCATTGTTATCCTAGCAATGAAGAACAGCTAGAATAGGCAAAAATTCAAGCTAGTCCTATCTAAAATCACATTTGGGAAGGCCACTGTCCTCTCCAAGCTTTTAGTTTCTTAACACCTATTCATTTATACGCCCTAAAGATCTTATCAAGCATCAGTGGGCACTTGCCCCCAGAAATGTAAGCTATTTAAATGAGACGATATGTGAATGAAAATGATGTTAAGAGTGACTTTGTAACAGGGTTCAGTGTTTGCTAATTTGTTTAGTGTGTAGTTTTGCAAGTTAAAATCTACAGAAATGTTCCTTTTAAAAGAGATGAGTATGCTACATCAAAAAAGTCTCTAGGTCTGAACTAAATAAAACATTGTCTTGGCCTTGTGGTTTACTGTATGTTTGTTTGTAAATACATCAAATCAGACTTTTTGGTGGATGCTGACTCAAAGGATCGTGCGCACGTGTAGCCTTCAATAATTCCCTAAGAAGGTCGCTCGTGACCAATCGTGTTCTCGGGATTTTCTCTGAGCTCGCGAGGATAAATAGCCCATCTCACCCAAGCACCCTCCGGTACTTTCCTCGAAAACTTTCACAATGCTCCAGCTGTTGACATTCTTTGTAGAGAAGCTATCCCTTCTCTCCAACTTTAAATTTTTTGAGTCCAAATGGTCGGATGATGAGCACCGAGAGCGCGCGGCGCAGCGTGTCCCTCCGCCTTCTTTCAGGAGAGGAGACCTGCTTGAAGTTCCGAGAACTTTATTCACTCACTTTGGGATCTATTTGGGTGATAACAGAGTTGCTCACCTGATCCCCGACATCCTGCCTGTATTTACAAATGACAAGAAGCTCATCAGTACGGTAATAACAAATAAGAGACTCATCTTTGGCTGCATGTACAGGTGTGCCACGGTGCGCGTGGACACAGTGGAAGACTTTGCATATGGCTCCAACATAATGGTAAACCATATGGATAAGATGATCAAGACGGAAGCGCTTCCCAATGAAGACGTCGCCAAGAGAGCTGAGAAACTTATTGGAACAATTCCATACAGTTTGCTATGGAATAACTGTGAACATTTTGTGACATATTGCAGATACGGATCTGCAGCAAGTCAACAAACAGAAAAGGTAGCCTGTAAACAATTCACGCATGAAATTCTTAAATAGGTGCTTGTAATCACTAAGAGTCTGCTGCTGGATTCTATGAATTGCATTTTATGTATGTTAACATATTTTAGTCACACCAATATCATGTTTGCAATTTATATCAATGCTTTTGCATATTATTTATAAACTAATGATATCAATATGATGCAATCAAATGATGATAACCTGTGCTGACTCAATACTGTAGCTATTGTATATCTGTCTAATATAGAAGACGATTGTTTCAGAACTGAAGTAGCAAAACAGCATTAATTAACTATTGACAGAATTTTTACAATAATACATTTTGTTTCTTTCCTTTGTAGTTTTGTCACTGCGTGAAATCTGTCATCCGGGACCAACGGAGCTTTGTTGTTGCAGTCCTTCTTGGAATGATCTCTATCATCCGTTTTGGCATGGCACCTTCAACTACACTACCCACAATTCTTGTCCCCTTCACTCTGTGGATGGCTGGTTAAAGGATCTCAGTATATAAACACGAACTTTTATTTGACATAAACTCTAACTTGAACTCTTCAGAATGGTGCTTCTTGTGCGCTCCATATGCCGCATAAAATGTTTGGTATTCACAAGCATAGACTCATTTTTAGCATAGGGTACATGGCCTTGTCTTTTTACATCCATCAACAAGATTTACTTTACAGCTGAAAATCTCATAAGCTTACATACTGATGTATCATCCTGTTAAATTTATATGGCAGAAATACTGTTTGTGATTTGTTTTTCTAAACATTTATCCTGACCACTAAAGCCAATAGGTGTACATTGACTATAAGGAAATCTCAGCCATGATGTATGCAAAATAGATATATTCAAGTCTAGCTCTTGAGGACTATACTTAATTCAAAGCTGCTTTTAAAATGAAAATCTACCATTTTGTATTTAGTTGTTGTAAATAAGTGCAATGTTTAATAAACCTTTTATATTTGTTTATGTGCCTTCTGTGTTTGATAACTTTATAGACTATCTCTATCCATGTCAGTGGAAGCAAAAACATAAACTAGCCTCAACTTTATAATATGCTGTGATGTATCTGGGTAATTAGAAAGTTCATTTTGAAAAAGAGTGCTGACAAACAATGTGTATCTAATTGTATACTGTGGAAAAAATGCTGTGTAATAATGACACAGTTTCAAACAATTACAAGCCTATAGGTCACAAGCTGTTATCAAGGCTGTTGTATTAGGTCATTTGCCCAGGTATGATGGGGCCATATCTGTGACCTTTTCAATGAGGAATTAATCCCAAGAATTGCCAGTTCAGGCTGCTTAATTAGTATTGCAAGCATTGACCTAAATACACTGAGAACCAAGTCTGAGTTTTGAAATCAAGTCAACCACACCCACGTGATTAGGGAAAGCTTCTTTATTTCTGTCAAAATCAGACTGAAACATTGACAAATATCTAATCCTACTAATCACACTAGCTCCTCCTAATTCCCACATAAATAAAATGCTCAGGTATCCAACAGTTTGTTGTACATTTGCCATCATGTTTCCTTTCCAACTATTCAACATTTTCTTCGTGGCTTCCAAAGTCAAAGAGGAGGACTTGAAATATGACCTGTCCCGTTACAAGCGTGGTGACCTCCTCGAAGTCCCCAGGACATTATTCACCCATTTTGGCATTTACTTGGGTGACAACCGGGTGGCTCATCTCATTCCGGACATCCTACCAGCAATATCCAAGAATAAATCTGCTATTGCCAACATGGTGACAAACAACCGTCTTATATTAGGGGTTATCGCCAAGGTGGCCAGCATCAGAGTGGATACTGTGGCAGATTTCGCATATGGCTCAGAGATTCTTGTTAACCACACGGACAAGGTGTGCAGCCAGCCTCCCAAGGACGGGGACGAAGTGGCCCGGAGGGCTGAGAAACTGTTGGGCTCCATCACCTACAGTTTACTGTGGTACAACTGTGAACACTACGTCATGTACTGTCGATATGGACTGGCCATCAGCTACCAGACATACCAGGTAGAGTTACTGGCCTCCAACTACTACTGCATAACAGTAAAATATAAAATATGGTTTGCTAAATGTCTGCCAAACTGGTAAATATATCAGTGACTGAGGCAGTAGCAAGAGCCTGTCGAGAAATATAGAGAGAGTCATGATTTATTTCACAGTTGAATAACTCGATAAAAAAGCTGCAGTCTCTGGTTATTTTAATAAGCAATGAGTGCCTCTGCCATCAACAGATTTAAGTGAATGGGCCACATTGCTTTTTCAGTTTTTAATTTCAGTCACATGTATTTGATCCTGAGTTGAAGTTCCTTGCACATGTTGCTTGCAACGATTTCCACGGATTTAGTGAAAAACAGATTATTGGACAATATGTGCGTAGTTACACTCACGTGTAAAGTGGAGGTAATCTCAGAGTAGGTATGAGGGAATGTGGCTGAAGAAATGTCATGTCAAAGGGCAATCTTTTTTCTGAGGAGTCATTTTACAATAACAGGATTTTCAATGTAATCCAAATTTCTTCCCCCACCAACTAACATACTTTTAATAAGAGCAAGTGGAGACAAATATTTGGGAGTGTAAATAAGCCTCTCTGACATTTGGTCATATGAGGACATTGGCTTACGTCCACTGGACTGACAATTTACTCATTCATGGGGTGAGCAGCACCATCTAGTGTTACTTCACTCCCAAATTGCTGACATTATTGATAATAGATGCCCACTGCACTTTTGATTTATGATTTACTTTGTACAAATAATGGCTGACTGCTTTGTCTAATTCTCACCCACTTTCTTGTAGTTCTGTACCACAGTGCGGAAGATTCTGTGCAGCAGGACGAGCGCCTATTTCACTGGCCTGTGTGGTGTAGGAATCATGCTGTACCTGGACTCTGTGACGCCACTGAACATTTTACCAGCTCTGCTCATCCCTTTCACCATCTGGATGGCATCCTAATGGTCTGTAGATGACTCATGAGAAAAGACTCTGATCTAACACAGCGGTGGAAGCTGATACAAAGACCTATGGTTCAGCTGTGTGACTAAAGGCACAATGAAAGACTTTTACACTATAGAATATCATCAACATTCTCTTTATTTTTCCTGCTGTATTGATAGTCTTGATGGGAAAATATTACCAAATAATAATTAGACTGTGGATTTCTTCATGACAGTAATATATTCAGAGGCTGATTTTTTATTATTTGGCGACTTTTGTGCGCTAAATTGATGTCCGCAATTATCCTAAACTAATACGTGTAGCTCATAGATAAAAAGTGAAATATGATTCAGCACTATGGAAAGCTTCTACAGATTGGGATATTTTTGGAAGGGGCGCACCGGTGGTTCGCTGTGTGGAGCGCGCGCCGCTTGTCGTTGCCCTGGCTGCGCGGGTTCGTTTCCAGACCCCCGCGCGCTGCGTCATCGTCCCCTCCCTCTCACCCCGTCATTCCCTTCTTAAAAATCTTAAAAATAGAGAGGGATATTTTTGGAGACAATGACCGCTGGATACACATTGCAAGGGTGTTTATAGATACATAGCAACAAAAAGAAATGCCACAACTCACTCTTCATAATCCTTATTAAAGAATAACTAGAGGCAAAGACTGCATCAGTGTAATATTGCACTCATATCACACTCTAGCTTTGAGACTGGCTTGGATAAGTGCAATAAGTTTTGTCTTTCAAAGTATCATTTTCAATATATCATATTGCAAATGATGATGGTCAGTATGATTCTGGCTGTGAAATAAAGATGTATTTCTACCTGCCTCTTGCTGCTTTTCAGCCTTCACTGGGTTGTGCCTGATAATGGTGGAAAAAACAGAGAAAAACGTATTTTCATATGACACACTATAGGCTACAAACAACACATTTGCACTACAAATCCTTGCACCGTAATCACAATATACAGATTAGACTCAGTCATTTCCACTTTGTAAAGTATGACTGTGATGTGATGTGTGACAAGACTCTTAAATTGAGAAAGTTAGTGGTAATACTACTCTAAATTGATGATGCACATAGAGGAAACCCAGTACAAGTAAAAACAAAGCAATGCTTTATCATTTGAATGCAAATTTGTGCGACTGAAGTTGTATCATGATCATCTCATTTAAATTGATAAAAGGCACTTGCCATTTGGAAAGATAGATTAAGATTGAAGTAAACGGACCTAAAAGGCCAACCCATTAAATGAGACGTGCACAATCATATGAAAGCAAATTTTATATATAAATACTGAATGTCTTGATTGAAAGGTCACCCTTTTAACATACACAGCTGTCACTATCTTTCATGTCTGATGTGACAGAATATAGGTATTTTCTGTAATATGCTAAGTTGGCAAATCTCAACAGAGATATTTTTGGAAAGAGAGCACTGACCCTGGATCTTGCAAGGGTGTATATACATATATTGCCATGAGAAAGAAATACCACAATTGACTCTTTATTATCTTTATTAGAAGGTAATTAATGGCAAACGCTGTCATCAGTATTAGCACTCACATCACTCTTGCTTTGAGACTGGCTTGGACATAGTAGAATAACTTTTGTGTCATTTTCAATATTGAAAATAATGATCAGTATGATTCTGGCTGTAAAATAAAGGTGTATTTTTATCTGCCTGTTGTTGCTTGTAAATCTCACCCTACTCAATGTACTACACTAGAAGTTAATATTTTGATACTGTCCCTTTTGATACTCTGTATGATGATGATTAAAAAAAAGAAGAAAAAAAAAAACAAGGAATTTCAAATATTTAGAGGGACGGTCCATGGGAACAACATGCTGCTGAGTAATACACGCTTGGAAAAGAACAGCCAGAAACTGCCTTAATTAGAGTTGTATTTAAAAATTACATTTTTGCTCATTAAGATGTAGTCAACCGCAAAGAATGTGGTCAACTCTCTGTCGCTGTAACTAAATCAAGAGTCACGTCATGCCAGCAGGCAATGTTCCTAACCCTTCATTTAGCATTTCCACTGAGAATTCAGAGTGAGGCAAACAAAAAGATCTCTCCAAGAGAGGGACTGCTTAGTGGTGAGAAAGAAATATGATTAATAACAAGTCATTGAATCTTTAATGTAGTTTGACAGCAACTCAGTTTCTTCTCATACAGTAAAGGATTAAATGGACATCAAAGTGAAATAAAGAGTTAAAAATTAATTCTAAACTTCTGGGTAATTAACTGCTTGCAGAATCTTATTATTACACCCGCGCACAGTGGCACAAGTGGGGGTATTATTTTCAGTCCTGTGTGTGTCTGTGTATGTGTATGTATGGCATAACTAAAACATTTTTGACCAGATTTGTACCAAACTTGGTGGAGGTGTTAAGGGCCTGGAAAGGAAGAACTGATTTGATTTTGAGAAGAATCAGTCAAAGGTCAAGTTCACAAGATAGATCAAAGTTTCGGCTCAATGCTAGTACATAGGGAATATTTATAATGTCAGTGAATTGGTAAAAGATACACATATTATTGCTATTAAACACTAATATAAAGTCATATATGACCTTTGTATTGGACACATGACCTCTGACCTTTAGTGAAAGTTTGAACTGATGGAAAAATTTTGCATGCATTATTGGTCCAGTGGCATTTCACTGTCAAACATGCAGCACGCGGGTGGTGCACTCTCTGAGTCTGCTTCTAGTTATTACTGTGTTGCACACAGCCTAATTGGAATTTGCTGGCAAAAGGAGAGACTTTCAAAATTGTTTAATGACCTGATAAATGTGCTCCCCAGGACAAGAAAACAAAACCAAAAAAAAAGGCTTTCTAATTGAAGATGTACAGTTCACTGATTATAGACTATGATGTCCCTATAAAAATGCCATTACAGGTTTCTGAATTTGTCTGTGCCCCAATCTGCTCCTCAGTCCCTCTCTGCAGCCACACACTCTCTGTCCCAGCTCTCTGCATTGCTCTCTGCCTCGGTCTCCAGCCCTGGCTCACTTCTCCGAGGCTATGTACTGTCCTCCAACTCCCCAGACCTGCCATCCTCAAGCTGTCCACCAGATGCCCTCGGACTTTCCCTCCTTTCCCCAGCTACACACCCGTTCCAACTTCTCATCAGTCCTGCAGTTGCCTGGCCTACTCCACCCACTCCTCACTTGCAACTCATTCCCTCATCAGCCACTCTTATACCTTTGCCTGGCTCATCGTCCCATGAGCCTTTGTGCTTCCTCTTTTGTGCATAAAATCATTGACCTCCATCATCTCTGCCTCAGACGTCTGCATTTGCGTCCTTCCCCAGTATCCCTGTTGCCCTTCTTGCACCAGCTGTGACACCTCTCTCAGACCAGGCTGTATGCAAAGATAACTGCTGTGTGTAAGTCTTGTAGCTGGTATCATTGTTTTCCTGTCTGTCCAAACAATATATATCTCTTCCTCTCTTCCTTGATCTTCTCGCACTTTTTTCCCTCATGAATAAGCTGCCAGATGTAAATTACAAAGTGTTGACATTCTGCAGAGTAATGCCTGTTGGTTTTATTGAAGAAGGTCAACAGTATGCTAATGAGCCCTTTATAGGGAAAGAAAGACAAAAGGAAGATTCAAAGGTAATTTTACTGAACTATGAGCATGTTTATAATGATACGAGGCCCTATTTTCATACAAAATTGCACTGCATAATTAACTGGCCAAACAATTTTGATGACATGCTGTGTACCAGGGTGGTAGGAGTGGTGCAATAGTGGGTGTGTTCTTATGATTTATCAGGCGCACTGGAATTTTGATTTGAATAAATCAATCCCAACCCAATCACACCCAATTCATCTCAGTCCCTCCCTGTTCCCAGATACACCAGACGCATCTTGTCACCAAACTAAATGTATACTGTCGCGCATACATATACATGGATAATGTAAAAATACAATCTGAATAATACCTACTGTCCTGCCACTGTACCTCTGTATTGTAGCCAAAGTGGTATACTCACATTTTTACAAAATCATATGAAAGCAAATTTTACAAATAAATACTGAATGTCTTGATTGAAAGGTCAGCCTTTTAACGTTCAAAGTTGTCACTAACCTTTATGTCTGATGTGACAGACCTGTTTTCTGTAATATGTTATGTAGATGAAATGTGAAAGATTAGAAAAAAACAAGTTTGTGACCTGAAAGACATTTTTTCATATCCTTGGCACGGGCAATGAAAATCTGGATTGGGATCTTGGGAAAGTAAATAATGCCCTCCTCCCTTCAACTACCACCATCAATCCTCTTGAGGAAGGACCTTAAGAGAAAAACAAATACTCCAGTGAGGGTGATCACTGACCAGCACTAAAACTCTGTTTGTACTGGGCAGCTCACAGGTGCAAGGATGTGTAGGCTTAATTGTGTAAGGAGTTGCTAAAAAGGGACATGATTTATTAGCCTCGCCTTCCCCTGAACAAATGAACCATCAGCAGATCTGGAATTGCATGCATAATTATTATTCACCGAGAAGTTAATTTTCATCATTTTTTGCAATGCATGTCATCGCTTAGGGCACATTCAGGGCACTCAGGATGAAAAGTTTGCATAACTGAATTAGACTGAAGAGGGTATAATGTGATTCTTGTTTAACCCCTTCACCTTCAAGCTCACAGTTATTTAGATAATTATAGAGAATAAAACAGACAGGGGTTTGTAGTATTGTAAAGCACGGGTGACATTTACATCTACTGTTTAATGTCTTTTGGCACAGGCATAATGCAGGTCATGCCATCATTAAAATACAATGCTAAATTGAATACAGAAGAAAACAGCAATGAATTTATGCACAGCTGAAATTACAATATTTTTACACACTGCCTTTTCTTTTCAGTGAAGAGGAATTGTGGAGGACTGAATGATTATGAACATAAATCATATAATCAATAATTCTTCAATTCTATCAATAATTATTACTGGTAAATAGAGCAACATCAATCATTCAATCTAACAAAATCCTTGTACTCAATATATAATGATTGTAATTTGTATGAATTTGCAATGCAAGAACGTGACAACTCTCTCATCAAAAAAACTAAATTCCTACCAGCTTGGTTCAGCATGTCTACCAGCTGAGCTTTATGGATTGATTTGGATAAAGATGACATATTCTTTGCTGAGAGCTCTTGTAGTTTCATTTAAATCATTTATCCCTATGCAGCAATACCACATGGAAAAAATAGATTAGTGGAAATGATGTTCATGTAATGTTCTGTATGTTAATTCAATCTGTCTGTTCTTGTTATTGTTTGCAGCCAGTAGCTCTGTACTGTGCCAGAGAGATAAAGACTTTTTTTTTTTTTTTATGGAGAAACTAAAGCTATCAGCAACTGGAAACAGGCATTAAAATCTATAGCACCCAGGCTGTGTATTGCTGGTTTGATGGGTTCATAAACTTTACTGGCAAAGACTCCTCCAGCTCTGGGGATTTATTAGTTCTTAATGACAACAGGAGGCTCCTTGCTTCAGTGTTGACATTCACTTCAGAACAAGATTACTAAGCATAATTTGAGCAGTGTTCCACCTCCTGAAATCGCAAGACAAACCATTCAGGGTTTCCTGCTCTCTGTCATTATTTCACCATCTGTGTATCTGCACTAAGGGTGAAGGGGTTTTGCCAAGGAGGCTGGAAGACAGTAACTTGATTTACAACAGCCACATGGTGCTTTGCACTGTAGTGGTGGAAATCAAATTATAAGCCCAATTACCAGCAGTGGGCTTAACAGTTTGATGCACATCAACATGGTCCCACATCGTAAATGACAAACTCTTACTGTCATGTGTCATTATGATATAAACGTCATAATCTGATGTCTTTGGTGATACTGTTATTTGTTGCTTGTTGAGTGTGAGGTTCCTTGTTAGTGATGCTTTTATCTCTTAAAATTTTATCATTTCTATTTAGTTCCAGTTTGTTATGATTGTGCGTTCCAGTTTGTAATCATGAAAGCAGATTAACAAATCCTTTTTTTCACTAGTTAGAGAATATTTTACCTGTTTTTGAACCACTGCTTAAGAAACCTACGTTACACCTATCATTTATTCCCCAAACAACTACAGACTGATCTCTTAATTGCCATTCTGGCCCAAGGTTTTTAGAGTAAAAAAGAAATAAAGTCTCTTTAATGAGTAGTGCTCTCTTTGAGGAGTTTCAGTCTGGCTTTAGAGCTCTGCTTGGCACTCAGACACTCAGACTAGGCACTTCTCAAATTGATGAGTGACTTACTTTATCAGATAATGGGGGAAAATATTTTCTTTCATTTCTACTGAATGTCAAACCAAACCAAGCCAAAAATTTTATTTATGTAGCACCTTTTGTTCAATCAATTGTAGTGCAAGATGCTTTTAAATTAAACAAAAGAGACCATTCAAGAGAAGAAGTAGAAAAATACCCAACAACCTCTACAATCTCTTAAAATTATCAGATTTAATCATAGAAACAACGATCTATGCCCATATAGACTATAATGCAGTATAGGATGACTCTCTATACCAATACAGTTCCCTTGTAGTACAGTATAGAACAGACTTTGTACCTATGCAGTGCAGCTTTTGACGTAGTTGATCTTCCTATAGCGTCTCAAACACTGCGGCATACTGGGTCCACATACTTGGCACTGCTCAGGACTGGTTTTCCTCCTGTCTGCAGATTAGATCTCTCTCTACAGCAACTTGGGAGACTGGGTGATCAAAATTGACTTGTGATCTGTTCTTGGTCTTGTCCATTTTTTCATATCACAAATATGTTTAAAATTTCTGCTCTGATGCCACTAAAAGAGCTTTTATCCCCCACACTGTCATCACTTGAAGTAAATTTCTGTTAAAGACATCAGATATCTAGGGAACACGTGGATTATGTCTTAATTAACACATCAAATGTGAGTTTTGGTCCTTACCTGTCCTTCATGCTCACACTGTATGTCTAAGTGACACTGCAACGCAAAAGCTAGCTGTGAACTTCACCTTGTCGTTTATACTTGCCTGTTCACACTGGCACAGATTGTTTGGAAAGGTGTCAGCTGTCGTTCCAGCGCGTGTGGGTGTCGGGCAGACGCTCCAAACTGCTCATGAATGAAGCGGATCAGGAAAGGTTTATGATAAGGCAAAGGGACTACATCTCTCTGTTGGCTTATTTTCCCCAGAGAAGGACGCCCCCTCTGGCACTCATCACGCCTCATGCATCACACGGGCTTTCGTTTCCACACTGTGCAGCAGGTAATGCACTCTCTCCAAACTGTGGCTGCAGCGTCTTGCGCTTTACCGTGGCGCGCATGCTGAATCTTCTTGAAGAAAATTAATTTGTCCAAATTGCCACCCGTCTCTCCATAATTGCCTCACCGGTAAATGAGCGGAATATAGACAAGAGACGAAGCATCCTAAAGCCCAGTGCCAAACTTGACTGAACGTGGAAACGAAAAGGGGGAACGTGCACAGCTCATTCTGTTTCAGATTAAGGTGAGTGAATACTTGTCAAAAACAAATCTGTAGATGCTGAATCATTAGCCCATCTATAGTACATGTTCTATCTTTTGATTTATCTTGACAGATTTCCAATGTGTGGCCAATGAAATGAGCTTTACTTCTGCACTGTAACCCATATAAATATGCAGTAGACTGTTTTCTAACTTTTCTAACTTGCACATTGGGTCAAACGCCATAAATTGACTTACTTACAGATTTGTACTTCAGCTGTCACTGGACTAAAATATGACAACTGAATTTCTGCCAAGGAAAGACTAAAAGCATCCTTTAACAAAGATGCTTCCCCAATCTAATATTTATGCGAGTATATGCAGAGAGAGGGATAATAAATAAGGCTGTGCTAAAATAGTTCACATATCAAGTTTTCTGGGGACTTACTGTAGGTTTTCTCAAAAAAGAAAAGAAAGAAAGAAAGAAAGAAAGAAAGGGTTAAACGCCCAATAGGACACCTGACCACTTCAATAATGACATTTTAGCAACCAGGTTCACTGAATGGTCTATTTTTCCAATAGAAACAATACAGAGAGTGTTCTGGAATAAAATGCTTATTAATCTTGTGGTTAATTCAAGGAGAAAAAGGAGCCCAATGTTATATTCCAAAAGCTCTCATAATGCTAAAAGAAAAAAAAACAAAAATAATTTTCCATTTTCCCATAACATCTTAAAAAGGAAAGTATGTTATGGTACATTTTCCCCTCAAAATTATGAATACAGTCACTGAAAATCTTAAAACTGAAAACCCACAAAAACCCACAAAATCACCATATGTAACTGAAATGCTGTACTAACTGAACCTTTCATTTAAAAGGAGAAGAGGAGAGGGGGGTGTTTTCATCAAATGTGATATTTTTCATGTGCTCCAAATGTATCTAAAATTACATTTTAGATACCATCTGATTTAACAGGAGAATTACTTAGAAAGTCATTAGATTATTGTCTGGCAATTAAGAAATTCATTAGATTAATAGAAAATAATTCCTCTGCACCACAACAGGTATGTTGATGTCTCAAAGTGATCTCTATCCATGTCCATCTTTTCACAGACTGGCTCATGGGGACGTTTAGCAATGGATACCGCAAGCCAACTAAACATGACTCAGATGGAAGATTATAAACCACAAGCTGAATCCTCCAACTGCTGCTCAGCTATAACTATAAGCTATAATGAAGACAACTTTTTGAAGCTAGAGGACAGTACAAAGCTGGTTGGAGTGCAAGTTATCCTCATCCTTGCTTACAGCACAATCATATTGTTTGGAGTCATTGGAAACTCATTAGTGATCTATGTAGTGTACAAGTTTAAAAACCTAAGGACTGTAACCAACTTCTTCATTGTAAACCTAGCTGTGGCAGACTTGCTGGTGAATACTCTGTGTTTACCTTTCACTCTGGTCTACACTCTCTATGGGGAGTGGAAGTTTGGGAAGGTGTTGTGCTTCATGCTGCCATGCGCTCAAGGCATGGCCGTGCACGTGTCCACCATCACCTTGAACATCATCGCCCTGGACCGCCACAGGAGCATCGTCTACCACCTGGAGACCAAGATGTCCAAAGACATGTGTGCTGTGGTCATTGTCATCACGTGGGCTGTCAGTGCCCTGCTGGCCAGCCCGCTCGCCATCTTCAGAGAGTACGGGACCTTTGACCTTTCGCCAGAGGAGTCCATCCAGGTGTGTACAGAGAATTGGCCAGGAAGCAGCATGAACGGAACCATCTACAGCATATCGATGCTTCTGCTTCAGTATGGCCTCCCTCTGGCCATCACTTCTTTTGCTTATATCCGCATCTGGAATAAGCTGAAGAATCATTTGAGTCCCGGAGGTCGGAATGACCGTCACCGGCGCAGGAAAAAAACCACCAAGATGCTGGTGACGGTGGTGGTGGTCTTTGCTGTCAGCTGGCTGCCATTCCATGCGTTTCAGCTGGCCATTGACATTGATAGCAGTGTCCTAGATATGAAAGACTTCAAATTACTCTTCACCATATTCCATATTGTGGCTATGTGCTCCACGTTTGTCAATCCAATCCTGTATGGATGGATGAACAGCAATTACAGGGTGGCCTTTCTGTCTGTGTGTAAGTGTAGCCAGCCCTTCAGTTTTAGGGCAAGAAGACAAATGCAAAGGGAAAAAGAGACCACTTGTACAGATTTCAAAGCCACAAATGTCTAACCTTCTGTGAAATCATAGTCAAACTAGAAGAGTGCATCAGAGTGCAGATCTCCACCAGGTGTGCGTGGGGACGCAATGTATATAGATAGTTGTTAATTGTGTCATACCTCATTTTAGAGAGGATGAGAGGAGTTTCCCATGATGGCTTTTATCTTGTCCCTCATCCAAAGACCCAAGAGAATTAGACAAATTAGTTCGCTGATGTATGCAACAGTGACAGCTGTTTTACACTTCATTTTTCACAGTCATGAAGCATGAGGCGATTTAACGCATTTTAATCCCCACTTATTGACAGATTACAGCATCTGACACTTTTTACAGTGTTGATCTCCCATGTGTCTGCTTTGTTCTCTTGACTTTCTTCGTCAGCAGTGTGTTTTATGAACTTTTTTCACCCGCAAGCAGAGCTATGGTCAAGCAAGCTAGACACTGAATCGAGTGAAGGAGTGGAAGTAGTGAGAACAAACGTTTTTCAAAGTTTTTGAATCACCTCAACCACAAGAGGTTTTTCGTCATACAGTCATAACTGTGCACAAAAAATTTAGGCTGATAGGCCCTGTAGTTTGAGAGCCAGTGGACAGACACACAAACACACGCATGATTTACTGGCAGAGATAATAAGGTTCATTGCTGATAATTTGCAAAAGTTTTGTACTTTGTGGTCTGTTATATACAGAAGCCAAAACCTCCCAAAGTGATACAGACATTACAGAGCTATCAAGTGTAAGATGTATGTTTTTGAAATTTGTTATTCAGGATTTTGTGACAATGTGTATACAAGTCATAAGTCAGTATTGTTGACAGTATTATGTTTTTCACATTCAAGTGCTGTGTAGCAACTATTTTGGGGTTTTGGGGTTTAGCCAGTTCACCAACGGAAAATTACAGGAGCCTATTTCAACGAAATGAAAATATTAATGTGTCATGAATATTGGACAGTAGAAAGCTACATTGTAGGAAGCTATATTGCCTGATTAAATGTTACCCAGTAAATGATGCTACTATTAATAAACAGAACTTTCTTGCATATATGAACTGATGTATGGGCCTTAAATTTGTTTATAAACAACAGAGGTTAACCAAAGTCCATTTATTAGCGCAGAAAGAGAATTGTAGCTCATCACCATGAAACAACTCGTGTTGAAGGTGTGGTGATAAAGCCTCCTTAGCCTTTGTTTGCAGTGAGCACTCCAGGTACTGCTATAAGGTATATATTCCCAAAATGATTACACCACTGCTCAGGTCTTTGAGCACTTCCTATTGACCAGTTCCTTACTGTGAGTACATGAGGTGGTGAGGCAGTAGGATATTAGCTCTATGTCTCCCTTTTTAGTAAGATGTTCATGGCCTATTCAGCACGTAAATCAATAGCTGTTTCTTTAACTGTCTGAAGTTATTGATCTGCTATTGCTGTCACAATGTGTACCCTTGGGAGAGGGGCACGTGCTGCCCATGTCTTTGAGTAAAATGAATAATGGCTTTAAAGCTAATTAAATTTATGTTTGTTTGCAGCAGACTTCCTCTTTTGGCTTACACAGGAGCAAGCACTTAAGTCAGTAACCTTGTCTTTCTGCTGGTGCTCTGTCCATCTGTCTGTATATTAATATTTAATTACCGGTCTAATGTGGGGCAGAGCAAAGTCCATAGGGACTGCGCAATGTAGTGAATCAGAGTTAATGATAGGTACAAGAACAGTCAATAAAGCAAATTTTTTTTCAATCAGTTGCATTTTTAGAGCAAAATAATAAACTGACAGTGACACTAATGAATTACTTTATCATACCATATCATAAATGCCATATCATTATGGCTGACCTAGTTGATTGAGTGATGGAGGTCCTCTTAAAGATGACTCATTACATTCATCAGCCATTTGAATCCATAGAGCATCAAATAGGTGGGGCGTTCTCTCCAAACCACCCTGAGTATCTAACTAACAGTATCAGTGGGCTCACGTCAACACCACGCCACCAGAGGCATGTGTACACCTGTAGGAGTATCCAAAACTCCAAACTGCAGCATCCAACTCCTCAAGCCAAACCTCTCATCATGTTTAATGGAAGAAATGCTAAAGAATGACACTGGAGCTCCCCCTGCTGTCTAAACAGGGTTTTGTCAAAGCATCAGGAGAGACTAGAGCCTCAGCTTACATCACCTATTGATGTAAACTGCGCGGATTGTCTGTTATGATCCACTGAGGCATTTGACATTAATCACACAAATTTAAAAGCTAAGTATAGATTTTTTTTGTGTGTGTGTGTTTTTTTTTAATGTGCAGGACCATTTGTCCAGAACTAATCTAATAATGCCAGGATCAGAGAAAGGAGTATCTATCTATCTATCTATCTATCTAACTATCTATGTGGTTATTGCTCGTGGGTGTATCATATGACTTCTTTTATTCTCTTTTCCCATTAACTCCAGAATTCTTTTTTTTATTATTTTCTTCAAGGTCAGCGTACTCATGATGAAGCCCGCATACCTCCAACTGACAAACACTCATGTCTCTTTGTTCTGATGAAGGTATTTTTCAGTTGTTGCGGTTCCGCCTGCAGTCTTGTAGCAAAGTCATTTTCTTTTCTTGAGTTGGTTTTCACACTGTGGCCAGTATTACCAGAAATGCATTCATATGGGTTCTCTTTTCTGACAGTGTATCTTGCAGCTGGTTCAAACTTTAATTCTACATTCAGAGCAACTGTGGCTCCTTCCTTGTTTTCTTAGTCTTTAAAGGATTTTAAGGCTTCTTTTCCACAAATGGGGAGAGTATGACGTGCATGCCTTGTTGGTTGGTATGACTTGTAACAATGTGATTGAAAATATGTAACAGCAAATTATGGACCTCCCCTACACACCTGGGGATGATTATGCAGATTATAAAAGGAGACAGGGATCAGAATGGTTATGCTGCTCTGATGAAGGCTTATATTGTTGAAATGCGTTAGCCTGCTCGACAATAAATATAAACTCACGCCGTGTTTTACTTTTTTTCTAAATATTTGGTGTGCCGCTAATTTGCTTGTAGCACCTACAGCTGACCTTACAAGAGCACCCAGCCAGTTTGGCAGAGGAAGTGCACCTGTCTCTACTTCCAATATATAGAACAGTTCCCTTGTTTATTTTTTACTGTAAATGGGGGATCCAAGAGTGTAAACGAAAGGGGAAAAATAGAATATCCACTGTATGTTTGTATGGAGACTTTATTGAAAAGATACTAACTTGTGAGAAACTGGTGAGATGAAGGTGGCAGGTCTCTCTGTCTTTTGTTGCCACTCATTACCATTTGGTTCCTGCAGCAGTAGAGCTCCCCCTCCCCCCAAAAGGTTGACTTATTGGTCAAAATGTCACAACTTTATCTTAAAGATATGCAGGAAAAGTGTAATCTTACTAACATCACTGCAAGCCTACGTGCAAAACATTGCACACAGACAACTTCAAACTGTGGATGAACACATACAACACAGATGTAGGAGTGTCTGGCAAAGTATGTGTGCGTGTGTTTGTGTGTGTGTATGTGTGTGTATATGTTCATAAAAGGGGGTCATCTATGCTGAGGGAAAAGTTGTAATGAGGTCGTGTCCCTCTGGTGGTCTCATCCGAGCTCGAGCGTGGGTCTCACAGTACATCTGCCCCTCCACAAAGAAATAGCCCTTCTGTTTGAGGTTGATGTCACAGTCGGAGCACACAAAGCAACCAGGATGACGATATTTATCCCGCGCTTTCACAACTGTCCCCCTGCAGCATAAAAGAAGACATTGAGTGAGAGGGAGAGAGAAAGGGAGAGAGAGAGAGAGAGAGAGAGAGAGAGGGTGAGGTATTTCAGGTATTTCTAAGACTATCTTTATTTATGATATAACTACCACTGGAGCAAAAGATTATATATAGATAGCAATACAAAATAAATTTTAAAAAATTATAAAGATAAAAATACATCATGGAGTTAATATTGGCTAGAAAGAGTTCTTTTGGTGTTGACTGCTGACACATTAACAGATTAACAACTGTTTGCAGTTTTACATATTTACAAATTCACAAAACAGTGCAAAATCACGTACATTGACATGCAGTTATGTATTGCTGAATAGAGGTTTGAAGGTGAATGGGAGGTGTAAATGTCTATTAGTGATGCAATGATCATGCACATCCTCCCACTTACACAATGCCATTGCCACACTTGTCACAGAGGGGCAATTTCTGCAGGTTTCCTGCGGGCGGGGCTGGTTTGGTTGTTGGGGCTCTTACGCTCTTTGTAACAATGGGACGTGTGCCTGCCCACATAGGAAAGAGAGCTTTCAACACAACAATTGCTGACATAAAAATATATAGAGAGCACACATAAAAGGTGGATTGCACAACAGCTTCGAAATAATGAAAAGAAGAGCCACCTATAGCCTTGTGACGGTTTTTCATAATAACACTAGGGCCCTCCATTCATGCTGTGGTTATCAACCCATTTCGTAACTATTACATGAGAGAGGTAGATGTTTCTATTGTTACATATGGCCTGAATAGGAAAACTGTGATTTGAGATGTGTAGCCTACCTTGTGAGAGCTTAAAATCATGCAGTGTTTAACTAGTTTATAAAATGTATGAAGACAGTATAGTCAAACCATTTCTCAGTAATGATATCACACGCTTTTATTGGAGTAAACTATCTAGTAATCTATCTACATTTTTACCTGCGCTTCTGCCCTTTTCTTTCCATATGATGTAGTGTATTTAGTATATTTATTTATTGAGAGAATTGCATTATATTTTCTAGGAATGTAGTTGTAGTATTTAAGGATTCAGTTCAGTATGGGACTACAGTGCTCCTCAGATCACCTATTAAAGGTACCCTTTGTATGCAATTAGTGACCACTGGTGGCGCTATATAGTGCACACTTGGACAGCAGCATCCATCTGCAGACTCGAAGATGAAAGCTCGGGCATGCCAGAAATTCCCAAAAGATGACTATTATTCCACCAAACACACCGAAACATTACACTGAAATGTTACTGTGATAGCAGATTTATCAGATTAATAGAAAAATGAAAAGAGCTATTAGTAATTTTATACCATGGCCACTGTGAATATTTGAATCAGATTGGCTGGATGTCTGTTAAAACCTCCATGTCAGGACATGTCGGTGTCTACAGTTTAATCAGCTGTTCTGTGTCAGTGCTCAGAATAAAATTATGGTAGCTGGCCATAACAATTAAACTAACGGCAACACTAATGAGTGTTTTAAGCTAACGACGTTATCCATTAGCATCCACATCCAAAAACGAATTGCTTCAAAACTATTGTGATTATTTTCCAGCAGTTAACACTGCCATAAGGTTAACACCAATACTGAGCTAGCTCAGCCATTTTTTGTGTAGACATGCTCCATATAATCCATTACATCACTGAATAGTCATTTGAATGCTATATGATATGTAAAATTAGTTAAATCCTAATAACAAGTTGTTTTCAGCTTCTTTAAACGTCCACACGATTTTATTAGCTTTTTTAATACTTCTCTCAGTCTGCAGCTGGATGCTTTTCCACTGGGAAAACCAGGTCCACATTTTATTTACACAACATGTTCTTCAAGCACGGCATGAGCATGGGTCAGACATAATACTCACACTGATGTAAATTGCAACTTTAAAAATATTGCAAAATAAAGCTTTGCACATGTGTATTGAGGTAGGAAATGCATTCAGTGTGTTTATTAGGACTCAAAGACACAAACAATGTGTTTTGAATGTAAACAAAACAAAGAGCGTTTACAAAAGCAAAACTATATTGGGTACCTTTAACTGCATCTGTTACGCAGCGTAAGCCGTTATCTGCACATATTTGGACAACTTGTACTGTCAGCTTTCAACATAAGCTGAAATATTTCACAATCCACTCTGTACCGTTGGTCTTTTCATGGCTTTGAACTCATTATGGCTTTCATTTCAGTGTGAAAAATGTCTTTGTAGTGTCGAGAGAGAGCATCATCAGACAGAAAGGAAGAGCTCACCATCACTATTAACAAAATCCTGCAGTGCTTTGAATGAGCCAGACTGCCGGGGCTCCTGCGGCTCCTCTTGGTCTTTCTGCAACATCCGGTACACATCAGAGTCCTCAATGGATGTCAAGGTCTTGGGTCTGAATAGGAGACACGCGCACACACCCACACACACACACACACACACACACACACACACACAGAAGAAGAAGAAGAAAAAACTCCAGATTTATACACACATAC
>OMLF01026138.1:6265-24150 GCA_900302615.1 Holocentrus rufus
TGGCACCTAACTACCTTCACATACTTTTAGCTGGAAACTTCATACAAACTATAATTTGTTAAGCTTGTTTTGGACATGTAGTGATATATTAAACTTTTGATATCTTTTATACTTTTTAAATATTTTTATATTTATTTTTTATGACTTTTTTATGATGGGAGTCTATGGGACAGAATATTTAAAATCAGCCACATTTGGACTATTCCTACTCTCTCATACTTTCAGCAAGAAATTATATTCAAACGGTTCAACATGCTCAGGACACTACTTATACTTTTCATCATTTTGATATCTTTTATACTTCTTAAAAATATTTTACTTTAATGTCTGTTCATAATGGCAGTCTATGGGCAGGATATTCAAATCCATCCCTTTTGGAATGCTTATTACTCTTTCATACTTTCAGCTGGAAATTTCATTTCAATTTTAAACAGGTCCACACAAGTGACACAAGTTTATTAGTCTTAAACAACTTTTTGATGCCTCTCAAACATATCTGACACACCTCCCAGCCCCACTGACTTGTGCTGTCATCGTAGTCACAAGCCGTAGCAACCATTTTATGATGTATCAGACAATCGGCCATCTCAAACTGTGCAAAAACCATTCCACTCATTTCTCTTCTGTGGATCTAACTCACTGATCAGAGTAATTCTCCAGCTGGTGGCTCATGCAATCACATTTTACCGCACTACCCCAGTTCTCATACTTTTAAAGACACATTTCACTAAATCTCACATCATCCAAACTTCAAACAGGTCACCACTTGTAGCACTTGATGGATTTTGTTCAACCTTTTCATACTTTCTGTACTTTTTGATATATCACAGTTAAAGTGCATTACACAATTTTAAGCTCTAACTTATATCCTTATCTCTGTGACAACCTTCATAGTGCATATTTATTGTTTTCTTGTAACTGACAAAACTGTTATGTTTATTGGATTCTGTTCAGTTTGTGATAAGTCAGACACCATTCACGGTGTGAGAAATTCATCTTAGAATAAGGCAGGTCTTGAGAGATGAAACTGAAAGGAGAAAACAAAGAGGACATGGAAAGGAGAGGAGAGGAGAGGAGAAAGAAGAGGAGAGGTGAGAGGAGGAGAGGAACTCTTATTTTCAACAGCCTTGAAATTTGATTTCTCTGCAACTTTCAGCTAGCCCACACAGTTTCCTCAGGAACTACACTTTTCTAGTTTATATTTTGGCATCTGTTAAACTTTCAAATTCAATATTATGTGCTTTTTCTTTTAGTCAGGAACTTGCGATTTTGTAAGGAAACCTCATTTTCTATCTCTCACACAATGTGAAAGGTGTTCAAGGTGTTCATCAGCATCATCTGAGTTCTCAGAACAGGTTTATCTCCTCAACATGATAAATAAGTCAGAGTTTTCTGTAAAACTAAAAAGATGACTCGTAGTAGAATGAGTGTTATTTGATGTTTTACTTAGTTCAAGAGAAGTCACTTCGTCATTCTGAGGAAGATTAGACATAGAGAGAGAGAGAGAGAGAGAGAGAGAGAGAGAGAGAGAGAGAGAGACAGACACAGAGAGAGAGTAGATATATATATAAGGACGACTGCTTTGAAACCAAGAACATCAAAGTTTTGGATGAAACGAAAAAGACGTTGACAGTGGAAACAATGGAGGGTGGAGGAGGGCATGTTTTTGGTTTAGAGTGGCGTACACAAAAATCAGGGGGTCGTCAGTGAGAGAGCTTTAGAGAGCAAGGCAGCGATCAAGGCAGAAAAAGATAGAGAGACACCAGTTAAATTGCTGGTTTTCTTATGAGTCATCGCTGACATTTTATGAATAATCCCCTGGCATGCTTCTAGTCCCCTGTTCAGTCATACACTTAGAGGGTCCTAGGTTACATCGTCTCTTACTGCTCATCTTCTTGGAGCCATGGTAAGTAGCAACACATTTTCAACTATCATGTCAGTCAGCGCTGAAATCCTTCTGTTTATCGATTTTCTTAGTTACTTACTAATAGTGCCCAGCATTTCCAACATGTCTGGAAATGCGTGTGATTTTATTGAATGCATGTTTATAGCATGATGTGATTTTATCTAACCCATTAAATCACTCTTTTCTTCTTCTTCTTCCTCGTCTTCTTCTTTTTCTTCTTCTACTTCTTCTTCTGCTTCCTCTTCTGCGTCTTCTTCTTCTTCCTGCATCCTCCTCTCTTGCTCCTTCTCAGATGCAGCCGCTCTGCCTTGTAATCTTAGTTTTTCTATTCCATTTCTCCCTCCTCTCTTCTTTGCATGTTTTAACGTGTAATGAGAGGGAATATGCCTGGCCATTAAAAAATAGCCAGAGGTGCTGTGAGAAGTGCAAACCAGGTACACTAACTTCTATTCGACAATTCAATCTTGGTATTATAGAATTCAAACAGATTATGAAGAAAAACATCCATAAGAGTAATAAACAACTTTATGAGTAAATAATAGATCATCTGTCTGTATTTCAGGTCAGTACATGCGTGGCCGGTGTTCAGTCAGCGCCAAAACTGATTGTGACGACTGCCCTAACAACCATTACACCGCTACCTACAATGTGGCGAAACAATGTCAACCCTGCACTAATTGCATCACAAGCGGTGAGACATTTGGCAAGTCTGTATATATGTGTGTGTGTGTGTGTGTGTTGGTGACCTCAACCATCTAAAATCATACTTAAAGTGCAAATTGCTGTAATAATGTTGATAATGTGCTATTTTAACTTAAGTTGTCTGTGGTTATAATGGCATATTATTACCTCACACAGGAAATGCAGACACAGAAAATAAATGTTAAACGCCTCAACATAACCACAATTGATATATGTAAGATTTGCATATAATGAATTATCATTATCACCGACCACGATGGTCGGTTTTTGATTAGGAGACATATATGAAGTGAACATGTTCTACCGTTGTGAAGTGTTGGTATAAAAGTAATTGCAGCGTCAGGCTTCCTTTAGAAACATTGTTTCCCCGAAGTTGCCTTATGTGCATGTATGTGAATGGACACGTTTGACTATGTGTGTATGTGTGTTTTCATGATTCATGATTTGATGATTCATTATGTCTTTGCAGTCCAAATCAGCCAGCTCTTTAGACCAATTACTGTACAAAAAACAAGAAGCAGCTTGCTCAACTGTGTCTCTAGGTCATAATTTCAGAGAAGTGTAGCCATCGAGATTTACATAGGCAAGGGATTTCCCCATTCTGTCTATCGTGGTGGGATAGAGTCAGAGAGAGACAGAAGGGGGGAGGGGGAGTATGAGAAACCTTGACTCAACCACCTAAGGGTGTTGGGATGTGTATCGGTGGGATTCTGCAGCAGAGGTTCAAACTTACACAAAGTATTATCAGCACTGGCAGCACAGCCCACCAACGGTGGTGGGGACATTTAGAGTTTGATAGTGGTAGACCATTGTCGTGTCAGTGGAAAAAACATAAAGAGATAAACATCGGAAACTGAAGACAGAAATGTCATACTTGGTGTTATTGCTCAGGTCTCTGCTCCACTACAGGTGAGCAAAAATAGAGCCTGTTTGCTTATTTTTAAATGTCAGGGTGGAAATTGGGCCAAACAGAAATGAGAGAAGCTACATGATTCTAAATCTGAATTTTGGGTACATTATTGTTCTCAAAGAGGTGACTTGTAGGTGGAAAATAGGCATTTTGAAACTTTCGTTATATACTCTGACCTAAACTGCCAACTTGATTTATTCAAATGTCTAGTGTTTGCAAACAATACAAATGTAAACAAATCTTTTAAAACCTCAAAATAAATATAGGACTTCTGGATGGCTGCAGAATATTGCCAGCATTTGTCAAAACTCAGACAATCATATAAAGTGAAAAAAAAGTTTCCTAAAGCCAATAAATTGCCATCCAAACTGAATTAATATTGGGGGAAACAATGTCTGATCAAAAGATCTCAGTACAACACTATAAAGATTTATTCACTTGTGTTTTGATTAGACCTTTGTCAGATTCAATTATTATTTTACACTTTCACACTAATATTTCGCTATTGTAGGAAAAACTTTAACAATCACTTGGCACCCATTGAACTCCTGACAAAGAATTGTTTCATTTTTCCTATTTTTTCTTGCCCGCTATGAGGGCTCAAATCAGGTGGCATTGTTTTGTTTTCTATAAAATGTCAACTTCAAAAGCCTTTTGAGACTCTAAGGCTCGAAATCAACCTGAACTTGAACTTTCACTTCGTAACATCTTAACACCTTAACACCTTAACATGAAAAACTGATGGTCTGCCAGTGGCACTGACTGGCAGACCATGTTCATGTTGATTTTCTGTGACTGGCGTTATGTGGAGAAGCATGGAGCAGTGAGCAGGGAGACAAACTGTCAACCAGAGGACAGTCAGCTCCCATGTTGGCATATCCACTCTGCTTCAATACTCTTGAGCTGAATCCAAACTAGCTGAATCCCAAATGCTAGCTAGCATGTAGTTTAATAAAGCCTCACATTGTATTATTACAGTATTTATTTGGAGATTGTTTTATCCAGAGTGAAGATTTTACTATGATGAACTTGATTTGATTGATGATTTCTGTGGAGAAAGGGTATAGCTACAAATAACACATTACAGTATACATACCATATGCATGCGAGCCAGCTAATAGACATAGTTTGTGTACGGGTTGTAGTTAGTTTGTGTTGCAAGTATGATTTTCATTTTAAAGCATACACAAATGAGCCTGTGGATTTGTCACGAGTATGGTTTCATGGTGTAGCTGATATCAGTAGTTGCCTGTTTGCTTGTCTGTGAACTTGTGAGGGTATGCTTGCTAAAACGTTAACATGTTACATCAAAGTGAAATATTGCTTTGACTGACAAAACAGCTGTGTGTGTGTGTCTGTGTCTCATAAAGTGTTTTAAAACGGTAACATATCTCTGACTTAAAACCAGAGTCTCTACCTGTGTCATATGCCCTGCTGTGAGTCATTTATAGGGTCTGTTATTCTCTTTTATCCTGACTCATTATCTCATTATTCTTATCGTTATGTGTTTAAAGGGCAACCTGTGTGTGTGTGTGTGTGTGTGTGTGTGTGTGTGGGTGCGTGCGTGCGTGTGTGTCTTTGTGCCTATGTGTGTGTCTGACTTGGTCTCACACATACTATATGCATACACAGGAATATAATCTCTGATCCCTGTTACCAAATGTGTTTTTGTTACTTCAGGGGGAGAATTCAAATCACAGTGTAATAAAACTCAGAACGCCATATGCAGATGTAAGCCTGGATACCAATGCAGCGAAACATCCTGCGTGAACTGTTTGAAGATACCAAGCACCAGCACACAAACACCCAGAGACTTTACCTCTACCACAGGTATTCAACACCGCCAAACTACACTGACACTGCTGTCAAAACGACAGCAAAAGTATAATGCCTTTTTAAGTTGTCGTCTTAATAAATGCTTTTGTGTCATTTTTTATTTATTTAAAAAATTTTTTTTTGGTATTTTGTGAAAAAAAATGTTTTGATCCCACTATGGGTAGGACGGGTTTCTCTGCCGCTCTAAAAGCAAAATGTCACAAGCTGAACAGATTTTAGCACACAGCTACAATCCATTAACTATTTCACATGAAACATTGACTAGAAAACGTATAATTTATAAGCTTGACAACGTCTGTAGCAAAACAGAGAGAATAACCACCATGTGTAACCATGGCAACGTAAACAAATTCAGCCTAAGACCTTCCACGTGTGTCACCTTGGTTCACCGTTTGTTTGAGAGCAGTAACCAAGGAGGAAAATGTAGTCACTCATGACAAAAATACACACTTGGCGGAAATTCACTTCTATTCTACAAGAGTGAAGGGCCATGTAGAAAGGTGAAGGGTGAATAAGTTGGCAAGAGGATTTTGCACTCAGAGCTGAAGTTTGGTGAACATTGATTAGGGAAATTATAGTCTCAACCAGCATTAAGGAAATGTCTGAGCACCCTTGGCTGTATTTCTCTTTTATCTTAACTCATCATGGAGGAAAGCTTTGTTTAATCAGTGTTTACACAGCCAGTCTTTCATAGCAGAACTTCTTCCTGTTTGTTGCAACCCTTCTCCTCCCCTTCCTTTCCAACAAAATGCACGAATCCCACTCCGATCCTCAGAAATGATTTCCTCATGGCAAAACCAGAAACCATTTGTCACACCAGGATACACATTTCTCACAGGGAAGTGATAAACATTAACCTGCATTCACTGTTGCGTGATCTCTTATTGGCACAAGGTGTCGCTGGTCAATTTGTTTAAGGATCAATACTCGGGACTATCTGACATTGGATTATTTAGAAATAACAAACCTATTGTAGAATGAGGCAGTCAGAATTTAGTATTCCACAAAGCCATGACACTGCTCAGTCCAGATGTTTGCTGTACATTCTCCTTTACTTACTGGCCTGCTATGGTGTCAGTGATAATATTTCCAGTTTGAATGCCCATTTGTAAAGGGACCTGATAAATTAACCTACTCTGACTCTCCCTCTATCCAGTCACCACGTCTTTGCCAGCTGGAAAACCTGTCAGAGGTAAACTAATATAAGTATTTAAAACATGGAAATGATTGAATTGAGCCTTGAGTGTGGGTCAACATTAATTTCACAATAGTCTCTCGTGCTCTTACAGATGATAATATCTGGCTCCTGATGGCAGGTGTTCTTCTTTGTTTGGTTGTACTATTCTGTGTGAGCACAAAACGCAGATCTTCTCTTCGCTGGATCAAATCAAAGTGTGGTTAGTACCATTCACTAGAATGAAACAGATTACAGTATACAAACACAACAGTAGGCTATGCACTGGACTTATATCCTGCATTTAAATTCTTGTTGAATTGTGCTTTTTATATATCAATAATGTCTCATATAGTTAATCTAATATCTGCAAACACCTTGTATGTTTCTCTTTTGTTAACAGGGTTATCAGGCTACTTTGCCCCCCCAAGAACTGAACCGGCCATCCAAAGCACAGAAGAGGAAAAAGTGCCCATTCAGGAAGTGGATGGGAAGTGCGACCAGCCTATTGATGGCTGAGGGAAAGACAAGGAGGGTTTTGACAGTGGGAATAACCTGACCTGAACAGGGATGAGCGAGGAGTTAACAGTTGAATATTTAGTGATGCATAGGACATGCAAAACATCTCTCCTGCCTCAGGACATTTATGACAGAGTCAAAAGTTACTGCGGTCCATGCTGATGAATGAAACTACAGAACCACTTGAGTGTATCATTCAGTTGTTGCTGCCTCAGATGAAGCGTGACCGTGTTGAAAGTTCAGAGGAGGTGAACAGAACAGAACAGCACTATGAGAGTTACAAATGCTATGCTGAAATATGACTGTATGTACTATGGTACACAAAAATGTTTCATATTTTTACTATTCTAATATGTGATATATTGATTTTTAAATAGATAGATATATAGATTTTTCTTTGGTCTCATATTCTAGTCAGATGTATATAATGTACTGTATGCCACATGAAAATAGAGCTGTTATGTGAGATAAATTTTTAATTACTAATAAACTACACTTCTACTTAAAAAAGATTCTTTATTAGCAGTAACATTTCATCATATTCAAAATGCCCATGACTTGTGCAAACAAAACAAAACAAAACAAATAATGTTAACCTAACTGGCTAGAACTGACAGACTGAGCTTATTAAAGAGTATATTACAATCAAGTGGTTTTTTAAGTTAAAACTAACACAAAGGGGTCACCTTGCATCGGCTCTTTCCAGAATGAAGATACTTGAGTATAAATCAGTGCATATATACTTTTTTTCTTGCTCAGCAGCTAAGGTCTGGCATGCACAGGCTTTCCCAGTACCTGTAACGGTGTCGCTGTAGGGTGCTGTGATCCCTCCGCAGTTGACGCAGGAAGATAAAGGTGCCAAGTCTCTTCCACGTTCACCTGTGGATGTTTTACAGTTTGTTCCTCCCTTTGAGAGAATGCTTTCAGGACAGATCTGGACACCCAGTAGCCACGTTCACATATCTCCTGGGATTCTTGTTCTGCATCATAGCGCCTCCTCTTTGGACATGTGGCAGTCCTTCCCCTGCTCCTGAGAGGGAAAGAAGACTCTGTCCGTCTCTCCGCTCCTCTCCTCCTCGGAAAGGTGAATGCAGGGGGAGGGGGTGGGATGAAACACAGGACAGTCTCTTTCTTCTCCTTCCTCACTGCTCGCTGTCTCTCCTGTCTTCTCCTCTCTTGTGAGATCAGCTTGGCCAGTAAACTGACTGAGCAGGCTAAAGACGACTGTCCCTGGATTGTGGACATGGACTGGGCCTGAGAGAGACATTCATAGAAAAACGGTGTAAATAAAGAACCAAATTTTCACACTAGTTGACCTTCAGTTGCACATTCGGATAATTGATCGCACCTCAAGTGAAACTCATGCCACTAACACAGCTGCTTCTTTACATGTTTTTTATTTTTTCAACAGCTGCACAGTGATTGAGACATTTCTCATTTAAAAAAAAAAACAAAAAACTTTATTTCATTCATCAGTACCCAGACTGGCTGCAAGGGGCAGTGGCTGGTGCTTGGCACTGGACGTGTCTCTGGGGAACTGGTGAATTGACTCCTTAGTTTTGTGGGCTGAAGCATCTCTCCCTCCCTAAAGAAGAGCACATTGATCAGTTTGGGTCAGACAAGAGAAACAACATGATATCAGTAAAGAGAATGTGTGCAAGGAATCTTGAAATTAGCCACTTACCTCCTTACACAGCCTTAGAATAGCTGGAAAATAGTAGATTAATTAATGAATAGTGGAAAATGCATCAATGATGATGAATTAGAAGTGAATATATTTGGATTATTCTTAAATATTTCCTCAATAAATAAATAAATCCCAAATCACACAAATCAGAATTTTTAGTGGCCTTAAGTGATTTGTTTGTTGTTTGCCATGAGCAACTGTAGTGTGTTGAATGGTGATATCTATCAAACAACTGAGTTATTTATTTTTTTTTTTATCTTTGTAAACATTATCCTTACCCAGCTTGAAGCACATTCCGTCTCCGGGGCGATGGGCACAGAACAGGAGCACAAGAGCCATGATGCATCCGATGGCTATCACCGGGCACAAGATGGCTGCCAGCTCTCGGCTCCTCTTGTCGGCTAGAGAAGGTGGAAACTCTGAATATTGCTGGGATTTCTGACTAATTGACACCTCTGCCTCAAAACTGTTAATATCGATGAAGGACACACACGCACGTGCACGAACAGACCCATACACACACACACAAACACACACACTCACCTGTGTTGGATGTGGAATTTCTTTCTGGTGTATGTAGCTGTGGGCCACACCTGTGTGAGATAAGGTCAAAGTCTTTAATATGTACACATTTTGATTATATCATTACATGAGTGAAGCGAAGCTCAAATATATGCAAGACCAGATACTGAAATAATCCCAATCTCATAGAAAGGAATTCAAATGATCCAGATTTTGCATTTGGGTGTCATGTGAATGCATTGTGTTGCAGCTCCTCTCTCTCTCTCTCTCTGCAAGTGTTTACATTCATTGTCTCACAGGGGAAGTGTAAAACTCACGGAGGCGAACTGCAGGGTCTGGAGGAAGTGCTGCTGTGCTCTGGGGAAGTTGGACTCCAGTCTGGGGTGACAGTTTCTGGAAAACAGGAGAGCAAAAAAATCGTCATCGTGCCTACAAATCGGCAAAAAGCAAAAGATAAAAGAAAAACTGACCACAAGAATCAGTTTTGTACAGAAGCTATGGACAAAAACAATCTTAGAGAGCTCCGTGGGAGTCTTGGGGATCCATTTTTCTCACTTTCAATCTTCCCACTGCCACATTACACTGAAACATCAGCACCACCAGTTCAGAGTATGATGAGGCCCCCTGCTGGTTGGACCCGGTATGATTTGACATGTTTGAAACAACCAGAAGAAGTCACAGCTCGGTATTTACCAGTTGTTGCTGTTGTTGTCTCACGGATTTTAACGCAGTTTCGACAATTGCCTATGCTTTCTTCTCGAGTGCATCTGAAGCCGGATTCACAGCCACACCTGGTGTCGGCTGTACTGTTGCACATCTGAATCTCCTTCAGATGCAAATCTGAAACACACAGAGCAAAAGAGATCCTCAGGTAACTGTCATCACTGCTCGTTTAGAGAAACTCAAAGGGAATGAAATGAAATTAGTTTTACAATTTATGACTATGACTACTTGCAGAAGTAATGGCAATGAGGTGTCGTTACCTGCTCTACAGTCTCTGTAACAGTAATGGCATTTGAACTCGTTGTTCCAGTCAGATGTGTAGCTGCCACTAAGACAGGGCTTACACTCTGCACAAGACTTCTGGTACTCACCTGAAGGAGAGGAAATAAAATGACAAACGGAGGGTGCGATTAACTGTCAGCGGCTCATCGGCTGAGACGAGAACAACAGGATGAGAGGGAGAGCAGAGAGGCTGTCAGCCCTGAGTGCATATTAATGAAGGATGTGGTCATACAGCAAAGCGGTGTGTGCGCTACTGTATGCGTCATTTTTCATCATGACAGACAGACAGAGAGAAAGATAGATATGGCTCGGTGTTGCAGTCACACATTTTCCAAACATTAATCATTGCTGATTCCAGTGATAAAAACAACGAGAGGAGTGAGTTTAAGTCAAATGAGGAATGGGCAGAGAGAGAAAATTTGGTACAAATATATAAAAGAAAAGGCCAAGCAAGAGGACAGATATATTTTTTTCTCTCACCTGGTGGGCAGAGTCTACATTTTCTACCTCCATCATCGTGATACCGGGTCTCCTGTGTCTCCAAAAACAGCAAAATACTATTGTAATACCACCACAATGGCTTGTATAACTAAATGTACAGCTCATCTCCAGCAAAATGATGAACAATATAATATAGGTATGGCAATGAGTGCAGTTTCTCAACTTTAAAATCAAATGTTAAGAGGTTTTACTGTGAATTATATTATGGCTGAGGCAGATACAATGAGGAGGAAGAAATTACCACGGGTACGGCGAGCCCCAAGTGTGCAGTTAACATCAGGACAGTCACAACATGCTGCACCACTCCCATCCTGTGAATCAAAAAAGTTAGAAAAAGATCCATCATGTGTCTGTAAATGACAGACTGACAGACGGCAATCCTTTACTCAGCTTAAGACAATACTGTGAAAGGCAGTGCATGTTTGGTGAAGTTTGATGAGAGCAGCAGCAGAGTTGCTCGTATCATGAAATAGAGTTTTTATTAAGGTGAGACATTAAATGTAGCAAAGAAATGTGAGATGTGGTCTTACCTTCGAATAAGATGCACCTATTTTCTCCCCGTGTTTGTCAAGCCTGCTGGACTTCCTCAAGGTGTGCCTCTCGGTGTCTGTCTTCTCTCTTCTGTACCCATCTTCTGTGTCATTGTTTCCTTACCTGTTACATCTTCCTGTCTTCCTGTCTCTCCCGCCCACTCTCTGCTCTACCAAGTTGAGCGCCGGCCTGTTTACAAGTTAAAGCTCTCAGACTTTCTCATACGGCCCCATCAGCGCTCTGACTAACATTTTTCTACCAAAGCCTCGTTACTTTCCATGTAAACTGAATGAATCAAACTGTTCTCTGTATGGTTGACTTATGACAGTTATGATTAAAAAAAAAAAAAAACACAAATCTTTTCAATAGTGACGGTTAATGGCATCATTTTCACAAGCCTGTCTGATGACAAAGAATGGTATTCACAATCCCCCAGTATGAATACTTTTACTAATACTTTAACTAATACTTTCAATTGGTTTGCTGCTCATAAAAACATTTGCAAACCCACTCCTGTCTAGTAAAAGTAGTGACTTAAAGTAAATGGAGCCTAAAGGCCATTAAATGGACAGCTGGACAGTAAAAGCAAATGAGTTTCTAAATAACTACTAGAAGTCAGACTGTAACCTTTATAATGTTTGAGCTTGTGCTGTACATATTGTTGTATGGCGGTATGGGTGAGTATGGGAAAATAATACAAAAGCAACCCAATTAATTACACATAATCTTATTGTTCAGTTGCATTTTTTTATTCTTTCCATTTCCCTTGACACATTACAGAGCTCTGCGGTGAAGCTTTAGCCAAACCTGCTTTGTCTTGATGTTTAAAGCTGCAGTCTAGTCACACACATAGATTACTGTTAATAAACGGCTTATAAGCTTAGAGTCAGACTGTTGCGTGGAACGAAACAGTTGTCATTTCAGAACATTTTTGTGATAAGGCTTCTTTCCTTTGTCAAGATATGGAGAGCGAAAAAACAAAAATGTCATTAACCGTCAGTTTCCTGTGAAAAACCTATATGGACCAATCAGATCATTCATCTTAATTTAAAGCTCTTGCGGCTCCTTTTGAGGCGATGTATATAGTGTGTGACTGGGTATACTTCTACTGCAGTCTTTAAACATTAGTATATCCAAAGCTATTTCCTTAATATATATTATATCAAAGCCATCATAGTCATTTTGCTTAAGCATTTGCATTTCACTATTTTTTTTTTTTTTTTTACACTTGAGAGTTGTTTTTAAAATGACTTTCCTCAAGCAACTTCGTGCACTCATGAAGGGATTGTCCTAATGAAAAACCTGAATTATCATCTGATTTAAATATTTACAGTTTTTTGAGTTGATTTCTTGTTAAATGGCGAGATTTACTCCTCCCAACGGTACCAGCAGAGTCAAACAAATGATAACAACTGGTACTTTACGTTTCTGACTCCTTCGTGTTGCACAGCTGCACTGGAAAAAAAGTCTTTTTAAAAACACTCGCTATACAGAACACCCGAAAACATACACACTGGCACATGCATACATAGGGACTCACTCAGCATGTGAAAATAAAACTATACAAGGGGAAATGGTGCGTTGTATTTCTCACACAGCTCACCTCTCACATCCTCCTAGTCAATCACAGGCAAAAGAGTAGCATCAGTCTTCATCAACTGATTCCTATTACCACACATGCATGCCATTTTATATAAGCTTCAAATCTGTTGCCCTCAAGTCTTTATAATTTATTTATTAACAGCACTGAAGTGTGAATAGCAATAGAAGCAAAAGTAATACAATTCACCTATTTCAACCACACTGAAGAGACTATGGCCTGGACTACATTTAGACAACAGTATTGGTAATAGATTAGTGTTGATAAGGGAGTTTCCCCACCAATGATATGTAGTGTTTTCCAGCTGTATGCTAATATATGTGGTACTGTAATAATGTGTCTGAGTTAAACTTCACGGTTAATAAATAAAGCATCAATAAGATGTTTTATGTGCACAAGAAAAACTAATGAAGTAAAAATGAGGTATATGTCCATGTTAATTTATCTCTATATCCCCCCCCCCGAAACATGTAAAAGATGAAGAAATATGAAATTAAGGAATATATTTAAACACTTTTTCATTTCTGATGATTTAACATTTTTCCTTACATGTCTAATATACATTTTTGCTTTGCTCTTCCTTTCATAAGTGCAAACGTTTACAAGCTCAAAAATAGGCTTAGTTATATACATCAAGCACCGTTGGTGAAATAGCTTCGGCAGCACTATTTAGTCATTGATTTTTTTTTTCCAGCAATTCCCGGTTAATTCACAAACTGCTTATGTTCATTTAGTTTGGCACTCGGTGGCTAACTTAATTATTTCGCAACCATGGTCTCTTCCTTTTTTAATATGTGCATCTATCTTTCCTGGAATCTAAAAATCATTTCTGTCCAACCCTTCAGCTCTGCTCAAACAACAGTGCTTGGTACCTGCGTTCGCTCTAAGCATTATTGCTGAAAATAGAACTAAGTGACACAGCTCCTATGACACTTGGGTGTCAATGCCCTTGATCATTTCTTTCCCTGTCTCTGAGTCAGTGACGGTGAGACACAGAGAGCAAAGCAAGGCCCCAGCGCTGACTCCAGATCAGCTTCAAGAGATTACATATTTATTTACACGACTCTCGCTGCACCAAGGGCAGACAGAGACTTCGACTGCAGTCCGAACTAAACGCAAGCATGCTGCCCCCTGACCTCATAACGCTTCACCACAACAACATGTGGTACTTAAGCACCATTAAAGGAAAATGCCACCCTCTGATAATTTTACACATCAACAATCTATGATCAATGAATTCCAGGAGTGATTTTGTGATGAAATGTTGCAATTTACCTTTTTTGTTGTGCTCACACTCCCCCAACTCGCCTCGTCTACTCCTGCTTCACTTAGTGACTTCCTATATTTCTCAAAATAACTTTCAACTGCCCCAGAGACTGGGTGTGAACTCCTATTTCAGCTGTTGGTTTTATGTGAGTAAAGTTAGCTTGATAATAGATATTGGCTATTAAGTGGATACTTGTTTTTCAAAAAAAATCGATAGAAACACATTAAGAAGGAAAAAAGTACAACGACTGTTTTTCAATCTTTGTCAGAAGTATCACATTATCTTCCGTCTTCCAGTAACAACAAATACATTCATCAGCTTTAACCTGTCTGCCTCACAAGTCAATGAAGGTGGAAATGCAATTACCCACTCATTGCCTAATATCCAATATCAAGCTGATTTCACTATGATTTTAACGTCTGGCTGAAAAGAGTAATCGCACTACCACAAGAGGAGAAGTTGAGTGAAAGTGAAAGTTGTGCCTCTGACACTTGGCACTGCATTGTGGCCTAATTAAGTGACGGATAAGTTGGTACCTCCATCTCTTAATAAATTTGTCCTTGTACAATTGTCAGACATGGGTGTAAAATTCTGAGGGACATGAGGAGATAATTTGGTCAATGATCTGTAGGAATAAGAAAAACAGACCACTAGACATCACAATGAGCCAGGAAACGTCTTGTGCATCACAAACTTCTTGTGCAAGAAGCAGCTGTTGCAAAATGGGTGGATTTTTCCTTTAACTTGTACTTAGTTCCAGGTAATTCACGCATTAAACAGGACCACAGAGACCTGTCACCATGACAAACCAAACAGAAAAAAAAAGAAAAACATTTCCTTTTTGAAGTTATATCTGACAAGATCAACAGTTGCAAGAGGGAGGCAAGCATGTTGGCATTCAGCGGTGAAACCCTGCAGCTCCGAATCACACACAGCTAACACAGGAGAGCTGCTTCTATGATTGTGTTTCTCAGTATTTTGGTTATTTCTATAATTTTATTTTTTTTATGTTTTGCCTAATGAAGCACAGATGTAATTTTGATGTACTTATGGCTTAATTATGGCTTAAGATTTGCTTTTCCCCAGTTTGACTCGTTATGACACAAATACAAAGTAAGCTCTGTATCTGTAGATAAGGCAGTAAGTTGCCACCTGAATCCTGACATCCTGTTAGACTCAGATGAACCAACAAATGACTTGCAATCGAATTCACCAACGCTCTGCTCGCTGCATCAACCTCAGGACAAACGCTGCATCGTCAAGCAAAGCAAACTACAAGATTCCCGCTACGCTGCTCCCTATGTTTTGTTCATCCGTTGGTTGAAGGTAAATTTCAGCAAATTATGGGACTGGGAATTTTGACTGGATTGGCTGTGAAGCTGGACTGTGGTGTTTGCTACATCCGCCTGCAATGCGCAAGGTAACAAGTGTGTGACAGTGTGTGTTGAGTGAATAATTTTATGTCATGCTATGCTTCCCTGTAGCTTATAGTGATGTACTGTCCCACTGAACCTCAACCTCCCTTCTTCACGTCAATATAATCCAGAAAACCAGCACACTTTTTCAGTTACTACTGTCTAATACAAGACAACAGAATACAACTGTAAGACGACAATTTCCCCAGTAAGGGCAGTGACATTGGCATGGAATAATAATAACAATAATAATCCATCTCTGCTACATAATTCCAGTTCCAATGTTCGGCATCTTCTCAACAAATCATCAGACCCGAGCTCATTTCCACGGACAGCAGAAGGAAAAGACATGGATGAGTGAATTATGTAAACATGATGTCGCCATGGTTATGTGTGCAGCGTTGGTGTGGTGATGCAGCTGGATGCAATGGAGGTCACGTGACCGCAGTCTCCTTCCCTGGCGGGTTGGGAATGGGTCAGGATCTGGCAGCACTGGAGGCAGGAGGAGGAGGAGGAGCGGGAGGAGGAGGAGAGGCCGAAGACTTCTCGCTCTCTTTCTGATCGCCCTCCTCACCAGACACAGGCGCAGCAGAGTTGCCGCCGCTGTAGGAGAGAGAAAGGAGATAGAAAACAGGATTGGCAGGTGAGAAACAGATGCTGCATGTTGTTATCCTCAGAAAAAAAAATCAGTGAAGTGTTTGTGTGTGTGTGTGTGTGTGTGTGTGTGTGTGTTTGTACCTGTCTCCACTCTGTGTGATGAGTCTCCTGCAGGTCTCCATCTGAACGTCCAGGCCTCTCTTCATCGAGCACATCTCCATGTACTCATGCAGGTGCCGGTTCATGTCACTCTTAGCTGTGGCCAACTCCAGCTGGAGGCAGAAACACACAGTTAGAGATATGCACACACACGCACACACACACATACAAACACACACACACACATACATGCATGCAAACATAAGCATGCACAATCAATCACAAGCATGCATGTCTGTTTGTATACACACACACACACCCACATACAGGGCACTAAAGTCTCACCTCAATCTGGTCAATCGTCTCTTGGTATTCCTTCTCCCGGGATTTGAACAGACATTCTGTGTCATTAATCACCTTTTCCAAACAGTCCTCCTGTTGGAGAAAAAAAAAGAGAGAGCGAGAGAGAGACAGACAGAGAGATTTTGAATGCATTATGTAATGTTGATTTAGAGCAAAATGGAAATTGGGTTTATTAGACAATCCCCTGAGGAGGAAACAAACTGCAATAACATTTATGCAGAACATGTTTGTGTGGTAAGCACCCCATAATCAGACACCAAGTAAGTACAATTACACTACTGTTAAAACAGAGTTGGCTTTGTTCTACCATCTAATCGAATTACACTGACTAATGTCATTCCTCTCTTTGAGGGCACAGCAGATGGTTCAAATACCACAGAGTCGGTGGCTGAAAACAAATACCTACATGCATTTCTTGGAAACAAAAACACTGTATACAATACTCGATGGACACTGTTTGTGTTTGTTTTTGTGTGTGTGTGTGTGTGTGTGTGTGCATGTGCGTGCGTGAGCGTGCACATGTCTGCAGTGTGTGTGTGCTTTGAGACGGTCAGACAGTGAAATGACCCAGACAGAGCAGAGCAGTGAAGGTCAGTAGACTGGACTGTGAGTGATACACCTGAATCAGACAGTTAATCCCTCAGGCCAAAACCCTACTAACCATCATTAGCCCGTGGCTCTGCACAAGCTTCCCTGAAACCTAAACTGACAGCGCCGAAAATGTATTGCTGCTCAAATAGCGTCAACAAGAAGTTAGAAAAATGTTGCACTGCCTAATTTCATGGCTTTATCAAACAAGCTACAGTTCATCAGAGTGTGTCTTTTGCACAGTGAAATGAAAAACATACAATACACCTGATGTTTGGCTTCAGAATATATAAAATAATGAGTAATATGAGACAAACAACAGTGGTCAGTATGACTATGGTTACACTTGTTTCAGTGTTAGTTTCATCATCCAATCATGCTAGGATAAACAAATTTTTCTCGTATTTCTAACATACTGAAAACAAGATTCAGAGGTGACCATCCTGACAGGCTTGTTTTGTACATTGCACATTTTATCTGTAAAGACAAAGAGCTGCAAAAACCAACGTGTACACAGATTTAATCAATACAAAATCAATACAGCTGCAGGAGATACCTCAGAGGTATGAGGTGTGTGTTACTTGACACACAGTGATGTGATCTCTTAAAGTGCAGTCCTGGAGATCTGCAATAAAAAGATCGTACTGAAATGACAAACGTGGC
>OMLF01026140.1:0-21908 GCA_900302615.1 Holocentrus rufus
CCAGCCACCCTCCCAATCCCACCCCCTTCCAGCAATGTGATTTGTTCAGTTCATTCATTGTGAGTGGCCATTGATGTTCTGATGCACGGTCACATTCGCATTCATATCTATGGGCAACTCAGAGTTTCCAGTCTAGCTGATTTGCATGGCTTTGTACTGTGGGTGGAAACTGGAGCACCGGAAGGAAACCCATGTGAACTTGTGGTTCAAACCTCACACAGAAATGGCCAGGGCTGGTACTCGGACCTGTGTCATTCTTACTGTGAGCCACCACCCACATTGTCCCATTCAATTCAGTAAATGAACAGCTATTTCAGTCATTCATTGACCAATTTATTCAGACAGTCCTGGTTTGCGTTCAAGTCATGTGACAGATTGAAGTGCCTCTGTATTCAAATATGAACAAATTTGAGAGTCCGAGTGACTGACATTGCTGTTTGACTGAAATTTTGATTTGGTTACATTTGTGAGTTGAATCAAATTGCTCATTTGAAAGATTTTTTCAGAAAGAATGCAAGGTTAGCAGAAGTAACACTTTACTTGTATTTTGAACATTTTTTTTCAAAATTGTGTACAGAATATGACTTAAAAAATGAGAAAAATAGATAGCAAAATAGATTAACTACTTCCATTTGTCAAAAAGCACAGCCATCTGTGATTCATGTTAATCATGTTTTGTTTATTAATCCAATTTGTTGATTAATCCAGTTGCAGTTAGCTGAACCTAACTGCAACTGACATTATTTAATTGCTAAGCAATTGCAGTTTTATCATTTTAGTCTTGAGCAAATATAAATATTTTCCTTTGGGAAAAAAAGCACCGTCTACTTTCATTCTCCCTCAGCAGACTTGAACTCAGTTTTGACTTCAGTATATCGTTTGGTTCAGATGAGCAGGTGATTAAATGGACTGATGAGCTTACCTCAGAATATATCTATGTCACTGCAACAGTCTGAATTCAGTTCATGCCTTCCTTTCTGTTCTTCATCTCCATTTCAGAGTGACCACAAATCTGTAAGCTTAAAAAAATCTGAATTTACTCCTCTAAAAATGTGGAAGAGTCGTCTCTTTCGGGTCTGTTGATCACAGGCCCAACGTCAGAAGTTGGCAAATGTATTCACTTCAAAGTTTAAGTCCTTTTTCATGTGGTGGTTCCGTTACTTTGTCCACCCCCATACCACAGTCAGCAGGCTAGTCTGAGTGCCAGTTTGATTCTGCAGTATGCTGACTTGTCCTGATTTCACCCTACAAGGTCTGCCTGGCAAGGCCCAACAATGAGGCAGTGTTTCACTAAAACAATCAAGTGGATCTGTCTCAGTGAGGACAGTACATTTGAGAGCATAAAGAAGAACCAGACCAATTGTATGAACAACATCCTCATGTAGTTTAACATTGTTCTGACTTTATGGATCATGCCTCAAGTTGATATCAAAAATGCCCGCAAACCATTTTGCTTGACAAGCTGTAACTTTAAGAGAAATTCCTATTCCCTTTAAGATACTTCCACCTTACATTATATTTGTCCTTGTTCTCCCCTATTGAAAAGACACCCAATGCCCAGGATCATTCATATACTCTGACTCTTGGATACTTGGTTTTAGCCACATACTATGCTCTTCTCAAATAGCATGCCATCATGATTTTGGAAGTGCTAACTGATCATTTAAGCATTTTAGTTCAGTACACTGTTAATCAAAATGACTCTGTTTCCATTACAAAATATATGAGGCCCAGGCTGGAAACTTGGCTGACTGAAGAATGTTGCCAATTTATACCGGGGTCTTAGGAGGGCAGTGTTGCTTGTGGCAGTCAGTGGAATAGGAAGAGCAATGGGCAACTGTGCCAACTGGCCAGGAGTGGTGTAGCGCATTATCTCAAATATGCTGCCATGGACTTATTTTTTTGTTTCACCCTGGCTTGTAGTAATTTCATGGGTTCAGCTGTGTCTGTTGTCAGTTTTTCTCCAGAAAGCTAGCTGCATGTAAGACCAAGCTGCATGTTTGCAAGTATAATTGATGGAAGATAGCACCGTGGTTTGCAGTAAAATTCTGCATTCATATTACTTGTTCAACAGCTGGTTACCAGGACTTGATTTTGCATTAATTTTGAATTGTTTGATGTAAATTAGAGCTCTCAGAGATGCCCTTAGTGCTCTCTGCCTTCAAAGTTTCTGTAAAGTGAAATATGTCTTTTGATCTTAGTGGACAAGATCAGTGAGTTTTGGCTCAGGTTGTGATAGGCTCTTACTGGTGAGGTGATACACATTTAGTCTTTATGTTATGTAGGCATAGCTAGGCCTCTGCTATCATTTACATGTACAAAGAATATAATGACATGCAGTTCTATTAGATTATACTTGTGCAACATGGGACTCTTTGTATTGGAGACCCTTGTGGAATAAAACTAACCAACACTGGTCAAGGCCCCAGGCTTTGTGTAGTGTAATTTAGAGCAAATTTAGGGCAGGGGCTCCCAAAGTTTTTCATGTCACAGACCCCAAAATAAAGATGGTTTTGCCCATAGACTCCCACATGATAAAGATTTTATCCCAGGGTAGTTCAGCGGTGTGTTATGTCGTGTAATGTCGAGTAGAGAAATGTTACTAGAACAGTCATTCTTCTACTTTAAAAATGAACAACGTGAAATTGTGAAGAAGTGAAATTCAACTTACTCTCGCTTTGGCTGGAGACTCTCTGGGACCCATGGGTGTATTACACCCTCTCAAGGGCCCATTTGGTAAATATTTTAGGTAACAAGTCAGCAGTGCCGCTTCCTTCACAAGCAACAGTCGTAAACCTGAGACAACTGCTCCATCATGTGGTTGGCGATATCAATGCAACCGACGGTGACACAGCAGGAGGCGGAGGGGGCAGTCTGCCAGACCGGATCCTTCATAAGGGAAGAGGCCAGGGATTGCCAGCCAGCCCCGGCTTCTCTTCTCTTTAGCCAACAATATTATTCCGTATTGTAAACCCGAGAGCCCGAACAGAGGGCTGTGTTACTGTTCGTAGGATGTCCCGTCATGAAGGTAAGAAAAATACACATAATGTATTGTGAGCAAGTAAGGGGTTACCGTATATGCAGAAACGTCTGTCACAGTACCGCTAGCTAATGTTAGCTAGTCAAGCATTTCGTGTTTAGCATCATCCCAGCTATCGGTGGTTAGTGTTAGCATATCACTAAAAGGTTAGACGTCTGTTGCAATTCATTGTTAGGGGCATGTTACGGCCATATGACGTGTGTAACATCCAACGGTCTGTTAACGTGCCATCTGCATTTTATAGAATGCACATACTATGTGTTAGTCGATCAAAACAGCGCTGACAAATAAGCGGAAGGAGCTAGCTAACGTTAGCTAACTATGCTAGTACAGCAGCTAGCTTGAATGCTAACGCTTAATAGGTTACAGGTTAACGTTGGCGAGCTAGTTTGGTAGGGGGAGTGCCGAGAATGGGAAACACTGAACAGCGAATCGCAGATAGCATTGGTGAGTCGAGGCTTGTCATGTCGTTAACGTTAGCTAATTTCATCCCCCTTCCTGGTAAAAGTTGGCCTGCCGAATCCAGTCTTGCAAGCTAACAGTTAGCTAACTAACATTAACCTCGTCCTTGTGGCCAACCTTGTTGGGAATGAAGTTCGTGTCAAATTAACATTAGATTACCAGCACTGCCGGCATTTGACTCAGCTGGTGTTAGTTAGAGAGTTTCGTTAGTCATCCTTCGCTGACTAGCTTATTAGCAAATATAGCTAACGTAGCTAATTTATTCGTTAAATGGCTAGCTAGAAAGTAAAGGTTTTGGTGTACGGTTAGGCCCACACGGCCTATATAGTCCACGTCTGTGTTGTTGTCAACTTTGCGGTCAGCAGCCCAATGTATTGTCAATTAACTTGTCTGATTTAAGGCGAATTGACTAATTTTAGTGTCACCAACATTCCTATAACTGCAACCTGTCAATCGCCAGCACCGCAGGATCAGGTTAACACTTAAAGCTTTTCCAGCTAGCTATGAATGGAGATATGAAGGAGTTTAGACTGCCTGGTGTCATACAATACACCAAGGCTGCACGACTGTCGTAGTCAATCAAGAAATGCTTGGACTTGGACATAGTGGATACACCGTTTCTTGTAAACATCACGTTAAATCGTCTTCAGCATATAGTGGGAATATTAGTTATAGCTGTGACAGTTGAATATTGTGTTGTGAATATTGTGTTGTGTTGTGGAAGAGGTGGGTGGTGTGTGTTTAATTTTATTAAGAGGTGAATAGAAGAGACACAAGACACACCAGTCTGATGGCCACTAATGTAGTAATGAGAGTAATACAAGAGGAAAATTGCGGTGTGCTGCTGAGGAATGACCCTGTGTAGTACTTTAGGATGCTCCCGGATTGATTGGCTGTTAATTATCATTGACATATATTTATAACATGAAAATTGTGATCAGCTGACTTAGTGCAGAAAAATCCAAGACATTTGCATTTTCTGTAAGTCACAGTACAGTATGAACATAGAGTAAGTCTTTTGCTGGGGAAACATGTCATTTCATGTCCATTTATGTTTTTATATATAACCTTTGTACTTCTATTTGTAGAAAACAGTTTGTCACTTTCTCTTCAAAACTGTACTGTATCATTCCCTAAAAAGATATTTTCTAAAGTTACATGCATGTACAAAACTTAATTCCATATGGAATAATATAAAACTTGCCAAGATTATAAAAATATTTTCAGCCAAATTTTTCAATTAAAACTTGAGAGATGAGATGAGAATTTGTACAGAAAATTCCTGTCATGTAATACTTTATGGGAATGTGGAGAATGTATGAGTGTTGATGGCCATTATCTTCAATTTTAAGTTAACATTAACTCTGATTTAGTGATGAAGTATCATTAAACACTGCATTTAGGATGCATTATATACTCCCTATCAAAAAATGTTGTGCTGAACAACCCTAATGAAGATGACATGAGTTTTAAATTTTAAACCCTCTTCTCTTATCTCTTGTCATCATTTCTTAATCTTTGTGTCTTGCTCTAGGTGTAAGCTGTGATGCATGTTTGAAAGGCAACTTCAGAGGTCGGCGATACAAATGTTTAATTTGCTACGACTACGACCTGTGCGCATCATGCTATGAGAGCGGAGCTACCACAACCAGACACACCACAGAGCATCCCATGCAGTGTATATTAACTCGAGTCGACTTTGGTAAGTAGTGACTGTAACTGTTTGTGTCAGCAGACTTTAAGATGGTTGTAGAGACAAAACCAAACTTGTACTGCTGTCGAACACGGTGCTGTGAGAAAATGTCTGTACTCTCCCTGTGACTTGAGGTCTTTTAGTTTTAGATGAGGGAGCTTGCAAACCGCGGGGTTAACAATGATATTGGAGATTGGAGGAAATGTGAAATAAATAGCCTATTAGCAATGACACCCAAATTTTTCAAACAAGTTTCTCCAAGGTAGCTTGCACATATAGGAATTGTTGATGTTGATGATTTCTCTGCAGGAGTTTGTTGTCAGTTATGAATCTGTTATAGTCCCTGCTTGGATGGAAGCATAAGTGCACATATCTGCCAACAACTTCACCAAGTATGTCCTCAAACTGATTAATTCTGGAAATGAGCAGAGACAAATGTGTGGACATGCGTTAAAAAAAAAAAAGAGTCATGTGACATTGATTAATTGTAGGCAATTATGCAATGGGCGACAGCAAACAAACCTGTGCAAAAACATTTGACTAGTTCAGTTGGTGAGCCTGTGGACCTTATGGCGATCAAAACCAGCACAACACTTTGTTGTGGTTGTGAGCCGGGCATGTTGCTTGTGTGAACACACCAAACTTTTGTTTTATGCTGCCCTCTTTACCTTTCCAACAAACAGATAGTGGTGTTGTATTGCCTTTGGCGATAGACTTCATCTAGTCCTCCTAGTGGCCTAGTCAATTGTGTTGGGCAATTTGGACAAAATATGATATTTGGACTCAATGCATGACATAGATTCTGTGCTGTTTTTAAAGCTTGATTGAAAGTTAGAGAAAAGCACAATTCAAATGGATGCAGTACAATTCTTCATTGCAGCCTGAAACTATGTCAATAACAAAAGTTAAAAGTTGTGTTTACCTAACACAAGTAAGAATAACTTCAAAAATTGTTAGGAACGTTGGAAGTAGGTTTGCAATGAATGCAGTGCATTCTAGTTTCACAAGATACACAAGCATTTTGCTTATAATGAAAAAAAGTCAGCTTTCTAAAGTCATGATGAAAAGGAAAAAAAGATTTTTGGCTTTTTAACTCGGTCCTAACAATCATACATCTATTTTCCACTTCATGCCAAAAAAAGATGAAAAAGTTTTGTTTTTTTAAGCCTGACTTACTGGAAACTGGAAACTCTTTTAGTGGTGACTTCATCATGTACCAGGAGCTATAGGTAAAATTCAAAGCAATGCAGCAATCAGAAGTTTGTTTGTTTTTTTTTTTTTTTTTAAGATTTTTTTTGGCATTTATACATTATGCGACACCACAGCATAGATAGATGGAGGAGACAGAGGGGATGACATGCAGTAAAGGGTGGGGGTCAGAACCGAACTCGCACTGCCGCAATAATAAGACAAGGTGCGCCCTCTACACGGTGATCCACTTGAGCGCCTGAGCAATCACACATTTTTGAAGAATACCACCCCACCGCCTTTCCCATCAAATAAAACTAGCTCTCCCACTCTAACTGATATTTACATTTTTGAATGATCCTGGCCCCTGTTGTGCTCCAGCCCACTATCATGTTTCAACAGGAAATACATCACATCAGGGAGACAGGTTGCTCTCAAAATGCTGTTTCATTGTAACTTTAAGTTGATGTGCGGTTTTCTTGCAACATTCTGAGTACAGTCAGAGATAAGTAGCAGGCAATTATTTATAGCTGGGCAATTCATAACAGGGACAAACCACTAATAGCTTTTGAATCTTTCATTTTCAACTGTTTTGATTTATTTAAAAAAAAAAAGCTTTGCACAAGTAAAATTTGTTCATTGCTTTTGCCAGTGTTTGCCATTCTGATTAGATGGAATACTTTTCTCCTAGCTTAAGAGTGTCTGGTCTGACCCGAAGAGCCTCAAGAGTTTGCTGAGTACAGCCAATATAATGAGGTGGCTGGTGGAAATGTTGTTCCGATTACTGATACAAAGCAGATATGTGGTAAAATAGACAAGAACTCAATTGTGTTCAAACAAACTTAAAAACATTTTACAAACATGTCCAAGTCTGCCATTTGCCCGACTCCACAAGTGGTGGTCTCAGTGTCCATGTGACATGTGGAGGTCACATTTCAAAATAAAACTATTTGGACCAAACATGCAAATACTAATGTATAAGTCAGTAACCATACATCCTATGAGGGTTTGTTTATCATATCTTCATTAAGTATAAAATTGTTACAGGTGGCTACAATAGGACTGCAGCCATGGCCTGCTGACTGAGACTTGTTGTGATATGCAAAATATTATTCAGTGGCCAACCACATTGATCCATCAGATAGCGAATAGATAGAATTTTTGATGGGTAGTTTTTCTGTTTATTGGGCTTTTCTGCATCATTGACACAGAGGACAAAACTACAGTAAGGGGAAAATGTATCGAGAAGGCTTTGCCCAGAACAGTGCCACTTCACAGAAAAAAACAGTGCAGTATAAATTCAATAAACTGACCAGGAAAACCTACTTTTGTCCCAACAGTATGCCAGGCCTTCTTAGATTTATCTTTGTTTTTGTAATCCTCTTGAGTCCCAACAACAAAAACGGTGTACACTGTGTTGTCTCAGTGTTTGCTGCTATTTTACCCAAAACAAAAGTAGGAACACCTCTAATTGGCTGAACAGATAGTAATGAATTCATCTATTCAGAAAAAGTTCAACTGGGTTGAACTCTCCACCTGTCAAAATGAATAGAAATCTTGATGGAGGAGCACACTTCACCTTCCATTAAAAATGAATTGAAATGCCAAAACACACACACAACGCAAGATCACCTGTTTAAAGGTGGGGTAGAATTATAGCAAGTCGTAACAAGATAGTATTCACTGTACATGGACTTACTGAGAGTTTAGAGGTTCATTCAATCAGATTCAGGAAACATTATTCATGAAATACAGTGTACAATGAATTTCTCTTGGTGTAGCTGTTAACATAAAATCTATTAGAAAATAGAAAATTATACAGTGCAATACCGGGCCAATATAATTATACAATAAAAATATGAATGGTGAAGTATGTACAATTGTATAATCAATTTTAAATAATTTTGGGCTAACTCTCCAGTATGTTTAGTATAAGCCCAAATTTGGGACAAAAGGAAACTTTCGATTTCTACTGATGTAGCCTGGGTCATTTTCTTTTGGACTGTTATGAACTGACACTGTGAAATAGGATGTATGGCAGCCTTTCACACATTACAGTCAAGCAAAAGAGTAAAAACTGTTGCAGAAGACATAGCAGAAGGTGCTATTTCCTGTTAAGAGCCTCGATTTTGGCTCCTGTGATTAGCCAATACAATCCCAGCACCTAAAATGGACTGGCAGTTGAACCATGCTAAAACCACTGAAACTCCCATGTTCACACTGGTTCCCCACCAGATCTGTACTACGGTGGAGAAGCCTTCTCGGTGGAGCAGCCACAGGCCTTCACATGTCCCTACTGTGGCAGGATGGGCTACACGGAGATCTCCCTGCAGGAGCACGTGGCTGCCGAGCACACAGAGACCTCCACAGAAGTGGTGAGTTGGTGCCTCGCATCCAGGCATCTATGAACCCCACTTTTGGAGGATGTTTGAAGTTACTCAGATTTTAACAGTTGGTAAAATGTCCCTGTTTAGCCCATAAATCCCCACATGCATTACAAATTTCAAAACATTTTTGACTGAGTAAACTGAATGTCTGAGAATGTCATTTAACACTGGAGAATTCTGGGAGTTTGAATTTATATTATGTTCATTACAGCTTAATTTCCTGCTGTTCACATTAGTCTAGAACATTCAAAACCTACTTTCTGATGTCAGGTGCTAAAAAACATGAAATGCAGGTGGTGTCAGGTAAGCTGTGTGCCCCTAGTCAGAAACATTAACTACATTTTTCTTGTCAGCTGGCAGCCAAACAGTGATTTAGAATTACTGAATTTGACAGAAAAAGACTGAGCATAATTAAAGTACTTACATTTAGAATATGATTAAATGTGGGAACCTTGGATGCTATTGAGCTCAACACAGTGCTGTCGCTTTACAGATATTGCATCGTGCCTTCTCCGTATGTTTGAGCATGGCATGTGTAGATATTTACCAGCCTTAGTGTTTGTTCCAGAGAATCCAGCCGTGCACCAAATGTTTAACGTTCAGTGCGATGAAATGTGCTTCCTTTCTCTTCCTGTCTTACAGATCTGTCCCATATGTGCAGCACTGCCAGGTGGCGACCCTAATCATGTGACGGATGATTTTGCTGCTCATCTCACACTTGAACACAGAGCACCTAGAGACTTGATATCCTTTCAAGCGTCAGTTTTTTCCCCCAAAACGCGAGCAAAACATGACTGCAGCATGTTCATATGTCCACACGAGGCCAACATAGAGAGCAGCAGTAACAGTTTAGTTGAATTTGGCTTCCTGTCTCTCATTTAAGCGACAGAGATCTCAGTCGTTCTGTGTGTATGCAGACTTTTTGTGGTTATGTTTTGCCTTTTACATCTGACCTGTTGGTCTGCTGAAAGACGTACTGCAGAGTCACTCTCAAATGAATCCCAGAGGAAATGATGCGGTCTAGATTGCTTTGTTACTTGAAAGATGGCACAAAACCTAGGTAGCTATTTAGTGAAACTGAACCCTTTTTTGTGACATTTGTTGACATCTTGCTAACAATATTTAAGTCAGTTGAATTCAGCAGAAGCAGTTACCATCTTTGGTGGCTACAAATGAGTAAAATGATATATCAGCATTTCATGAATATTATTAGTGCAATTTCTCTGTGATTTCAAAAGTGATTAGTGCTGAGCAAACAGAGGGCTTTGTTCCAAATTAGTCAGTTACACGTTGATTGCCATTGGCTCCGTGGTTAGTGGAGAGAGGGATGAGGGCAGGATAAGTGTGTTCATCTTCCTGTTTTCCTTCAGACTTTCCTACCACGGCTTCAGACGGTCTAAACGTCTTGATATGACGGTGAATCACACAAACAAAGCCATTACATATGATTATAGCTCGGTTTTGTCCGCATCTTAATGCTAACATTATACAATTTGTCCAATAAATGCCTGACATGCAAGACCACACAGGGCTTTTCCTTTCTAAACAGCCGTGGTTCCTTTGGCGGTTTTTCTAAAGTTTTATCACACAAGTTTCCTGCTGATATTCAGATCAGAGGCTGAAGCCACTGCCACAGCGTTCAGACGCTGACAACTATCTTTCTTTTCTGCTTTGGTGTCACTGTGGGCGCCGTTTACTTGTGCACGAGCAAATGTTGCTGTGAATTACTGAGTAGATTTGTTTTTCATCAAGCACTGAACTGCAACAGGGATTCTTTTGGGAGAGATTAGTTTCCACCCTGACTCAGAATGAATTTTTTTATTATGTATTTCAGGGGGCAAACTGGAGTCCTGCTGTGTTTAATAAAACAATAGAGTGTAGTCTCAAGTGTATTGGTCAGTTACACCCTATTCTAAAAATGAGTATACATCCTTATTATTCCTTGAAGGTTGAAGTCACTGATTTGATAAGAATTAATTTATGGCTGCAATCCACATGAGAACAAGTAGCGTTTCTGGAAAGCCGGAGAAAGAAACAGGCATAAAGAAATCAAATACTGTGTTATATTGCAAAGGTGCAGTCCAGCAGAGCACCGTGCACATAAAATGGTGGACACGAGGTTTCATTGCTTGTCCCACAGGGCTAAGTGTTTTCTGTGAGTTGCACTCTGGGAAAGGCAGGGAGGACTGAATGACAGAAACTTTAAGAGTCAAGTTACTTATAGAGCCGTTGGTAATAAAAAGGATTATTGCAAATCGCTTCGCAGAAATTTAAAGAATGCAAGAAGTGGGAAATAAGTGAATTAGCAAAATAAGAACACGTTGTCACAAACTATAAGAAAGGGCCAGAGCTTTTATTTTTGAGTATGCCCAGTGTGCTCCTTCATGCATGTGTTTGAAATTATCAGGTACCATTAGGCAATACTGGGCAGTCTGAGGAAGTAAGGAAGGAGGACACACTGAAGAACAAGGCTGTCTTAATGGTCAGCTGGTTCAGCAGACCTGACTGTAGGACTGATGTGACTTTTGTTACATGTCATTTTGTATATGTTTTCCTTAATGGCAAGCTTTACGACGAGTCCAGTGGGGTGCGGCATGTGAGGAGGATGTTCCACCCTGGGCGTGGTCTGGGCGGTCCTCGTGCCCGGAGGTCTAACATGCACTTCACCAGCAGCACCACAGGGGGGCTCTCCACCAGTCAGAGCTCCTCACAGAGCTCCAGCTACAGCAGAGAGGCCATGGACCCCATAGCAGGTTAGTCACACCATAGCTACAAATTGAACACATGCATACTGTGGAAAGTAGAGATTCGCTCTGAGGCACACGGCTGCAAAACAAGAAGCCATGGAGCTTAATGCAAATGCAGCAAATACCATAATGACACAGGATATGCGCTGCTTAGTGGTCAGACAGCAAAAACTGTCAATTTAACAAGCAGTGAGCAGGAGGTGTGAAACACAAAATACTGGTGCACATTCAAGCCAGTCTCACATTCACTTGCATAATGAACATTTGCATTCAAGATATTTGTGATTTATTCTACACAAATGCAAACAGAATAGCTGAAATAGCATAGAAACTCAACATTACTTGTTCATATTTCAGTATGCACTTGGCAGGTTGCCCACACAGTAAAGAAATGCGTGGGCAGAGATGTTGCCGTGGCAATTCCTTGTTTATCCTGTTCCCAATTTTAATCCGGTTCAGCGCCTGGCACTCGCCGTGTCAGCTCCAGCTGTGCCATAATGAGTGGCCCTGTTCCAGTCTGCCTTGCAAACAGGGCACCGTCGATGCACCGTGACTCTCTAATGGCCTGCCGTACCTGCTGGGATGCTGACCTGAGTGACAGGTTGTTAGACTAACAATCTGACCGGTGTAGCTCTGTCATACATACTCTCAGACCGTGTCTTCTGATTTTTCTTCTCATAATTGATTACCTTCTTTATTGCCACATTATTAAGCTTCATTGCACACCGTTGTTGAATACTCAATTCTTATTGGCCAATGAACACACTCTAAGTTTTGTCTCTCTTACCTTGTAATGGTGTCAAAGGCAGATGATTTTACCAGATCCCTTCCTATGCATTATGTCGTTGTGAATTTCTTGTATTCTCAGATTGAGATGTTCTTTATTTAGCTGTTTGTATCTTTTTATGTAGAATTTTGCTGGGTTAGCTTCTCCCCTGTTGTTGGTGCGTATCCACTTTGTGAACACTGCTGTTTGAAAGTGCCCTTGCATACTATACAAAACAAGCTGAGGAAGAATGTGGCGGAGACACTGTTTAAGCACTGAACTTTCACACCAAGCAGAGCAGTGTTTCACCCTGGTCTCCTCAGTTTACCAGGGTCAACTTGGGTAAGTTGACCCTGGGAGTCAACTAATTTATTTCCCAAGCCACCAGTGCAGGGTGAAAAGGGCTTTATGAGATGGTAGTTACCAGGGAAACTAAGACATTGCTAGCAGGGTTTTGAAATTGAATGCCAAATGTATCGAAATTAATTTGCACTGCTTATACTAAAATTTTGGCAAGGTATGGCAGAATAATGTCATGTAGCAGGGTAAGGTGTATGTAAGCAGTCTGAATAAATAACATTGGCTCAGCATCTCCTCTTGTATTATTCCTTACATTTATGAGCCCAGACAGCAGCTAGCACTAGAGCTGATAATTAGGAGTAGGACTGAGCAGAGACTGGGTCCTGCTCTGGAAATTCCTCCTGCCTCTCACTGCCCTCCCAAAAAATTCAAGCAGCATACTTGCTGACCACCCAAGAGACTGCAAGCTGGCTGTTTTGTAGATGTGCAGCCTTGCTGTGAAACCACCATAATTAGACTTACCCTTTCTTTGTTTCTGACTAGCTGATTGGCTGCTGGCTTTTATATAAACCAGTACTGACGATTGGGAGTTCAGGTGGTGCAGGCTTGCAACACGGGAGTCACCTATAAGACTGCATCCTTACTTCTTCTTGGCAAGCTGGCCAGAGTGTTTTCCTGATGTAGTGAGTGATGGATTCAGACCCCCACATGCATCTGTGCTTGTATGCATGGATGTGTGGGGTTGTGTTCAGTTATGGATGACTGAATTTATGGTTAATTCAGCAGCAGGATTTACTTCAATTGCACAGTTTACTATCTTGAGGTATTGGTATGTGGTAGTACGCTCGTTAGCTGCGGAAAGATGGGGGTAAGCTGTAATTTCATTTAACTTATTTAGTGTGCGTCTTTTCTCACATGCATGGATGCAGTGGTGGAGCTGAACTAGGTTTGCCTGGCCTCGTTTTCCCTCAGCCTCTCCACCACCAGTTCTGACGGCAGGCCCCTCTCCTCTGTGCTCTCTCCCTCCAGAGCTCCTGTCCCAGTTGTCAGGGGTGCGACGTTCTGCGGGCGGCCAGCTGAGCTCGGGCCCCTCGGCCTCTCAGCTCCAGCAGCTACAGATGCAACTCCAGTTGGAGCGCCAGCAGGCCCAAGCAGCGCGCCAGCAGCTGGAGACAGCCCGCAATGCCACCCGGGGTGGTGGCCGCGCCAATGCAATCCTCAACACCAACTCAGCTGCTGCCAACCCTAATCCCAACGCCAACCACAATACCAACCTCAGCCCCAACCCGGGTCCGCCTGAGCCCAATGCGCAGCACACTGCACATAGCTCCCAGTTTCTACTCAGCAGGTTGGCCTGTTCTATTTATCTGTCATCTTCCTCATTCTTATAATTGTCTAAATTTGGGCTCTCGTCTCTGCTGTTACCTAATTTGTCCCTGTCGTCTTCGTTTCATTTCCAATTTGTACTTGCTCATGCCTCCCTCTCCTTTACTTCCTGGCCCATTCTCATCACTGCTCTATCCGTCTTCTCCTCTCAGGCTGAGCGAACCACGACTGTCTGAGTCAGAACGGCAGGCGTGCGAGGCCCAGTGGGCCGACCGAAGCCTGTTTGTGACAGAGCTGTTGCTGTCCACGCTGCTGCCCGACGAGGACGCCTCGGCCTCCTCCTCCGAGGACGAGGATGACTGTCACAGGCCATTGCGGAATTTTGCTGACTTCGAGGCCATGGGCTGTGTGGAGGTCATGACCTTGGACGTGGCACTGGAGAACCTCAACCTCAAGGAGACAACCCCCGCTACCAATACGATGAAAACAACAACTAAAACAACAACAACGAAGAAAGAGCCTCCTGCCCCGCCCCTTTGATGACATGGCCGCTTCCCCCCAAACCAACCATTGTAACGGGCTGACCACTGTGTCTGTCCAACTGCCAATGGATGAAAAACAGACTGCGGTTCTTTTTGGCTTTTTTTTTTTTTTTTTTCTCCGTGATTGTCATTTCAGTTCTGTCGCTCCCGACTCATCCCCATGTTTATTACGTTGTGTACATTGAATAAAAGTAGTGAGACGAGAGAATGTGAAAGTGAGCAAGCGAGGTGGGTGCGTGAGAGAAAGGAAAAATAACTATATAAATATATTATAGAAAAAAAATTATATGAAAGTTGATAATCAATTCCACATAACCCGTGTTTCCTCTAGCAGATGAGCAAGCATAGTTAGCTGTTAAGAGATAAACACGTCCTCACACACTCACCCAGGGAGAGGAGGCAGACTGAAACCTCTCCGACAAAAAACGCTGCTGTGTATTTATAGTTATTAATTAAAGAAGTGCTTGGATGGTTTACCACAACTTAAGCATGAGCTTAAATCACCATGTGCCCATTGTTAACTGCACAGTCACTAGACGGGGAGGTCTTTCTCTGCTCAGACACCCGAATAACTGTAAATTTAGGGTGTCGATTGCCACATCAGTGACATTTCTGCGCCACACACACAGACAGACTGTTGGCCGAGTTTGGTTACGTTCATATCCGGTCTCAACCCCTCCCCTTTGTGTGACATCACCTGTATTTGGTCATGCGACCTTGCTTTATATCAACTGTGGGCACTTTGGTTTTGAATTGCATATCCAGAGAAGTGTCCATCTGTGTACACTACAAATGCTCTACATAAAGGCGATATACAACTCTGAGGTAAAAGGAGATAAGTAACAATCTCTTCAGTGTAACCGTTTTCCGGCCTTTTATAATGCGGAAGAAACACACAACCCTGGTCTTGATATGGATGTTTTTCTTTCTCTTTTTTTTGTTTTTTTTTTCCATCAGACCAGATGCTACTCTCTCCAGCTTCCCATGATCAGAAATTAATCCTCTCTCCATTGCTCATGAATGCAAAGATTATTCAACATGTGACTTGAAGGAGAGAATCCTGTATGCTCTTTCCATTTATTTCTCTCAGTAAGAAAAAAAAAAGATCTTTGTATGCCTCCACTGCTACCTTAAGAAATGCAATGTATGTTTTTGGCTCAATAAAACAAGCCAAATTACAGGGTAAACCTTTCAGTTCACCTTCAGTTTGGAGGAAAATAAAAATGTTTTGGATGGAAATGAACTAACCCAATCCTGCTCTCTGGTTTGTGTTTTTTTTTTTTTCTTTTGTCTTTTCAGTTGCTAATTTACTGGCTAGCATGTACAGCGTATGGTTAAAAAAAAAAATAAAGAAAACACTTATATGAAATCTTACAGGTCAAGTTCAATCTTACAAGTAGTTCTTCTCATCCACTGCATTTCTTCCTTCACAGCAGCAGTGCCACACACATTAAAATGCTAAGTAAAGCACAAGTGGATTGGAAGAGTATGATAAATAATAGTATTGGTGCAGATTATGCAATGGTGTCAGAGTGACTTCTGATGTCATCTGGACTTGCACAGGCACAGGAAAGTCACGGTAATTTGCTGTATCACAAACTAAATATCAAATTTGATTTTGCCCAGGCCTTATTCTGTTTCTACTGTCATTAATGTACATGTCATATGACATGCCAGTTATTCACAGACAGAAGCAATTGTTCGATTTGCAAAAGTTCGATTCACATCTTCATGTTAGTGCAGATGCACTAATGGCATCTTTGCATGATCTCACCTTGGGCACCAACACCAGGACTGCCAGTGCTTCTGATAATGTGTGTGCTTACTATTTCAGAATTAGGCTGACTGTGTCCCACACTTTCTACCATATGAAAATCTTGTTTGTAGTGCCAATAAATGCCTCCAAACTACATCCTCTTTTTTTTGTGTGTGTGAAGTCAGTCGACCTCACACTGATGACCTTCACGGTCAGTGGAGCGGTGGTTGTTGAGGTTTACTTGCTGTGTGCCTTTTTCTTGGAAGACTGAGTGCGTTTGAATGGGAAATTAAATGGTAAACTAGTAAATATGAGACATTTCAGAAGCAATTTCTTTCAAATTGGTGGCATGAGGTTATTAAGTTTATTGACGTGTGCGTGCACCCAGCTGGTTTGCTCAAAACAGGAAACATGCTACACGCTGGTGTGTGTTGTAAACATAAAGCCCCATATCTAACATCAGCAAAATCTGTGTGATGCTGACGTCATTTAACATGCAGACCAGATATTCACACATAACATAGCATACTGAGGCTTTTTTTTTCTCCTATGGAGGACAGATCTATCAAAAAATAATCTCCTACAACTGATTTACTGATTTTAATTAAAATTAAAACAACCAAGCCTTTGTTTTAAAATAAGAAAAATGCTTCTTTTAGTTTGCACAATCACTATAAAAGAAAAAAAATAAAAACATGAACATTAATAATATGACAGTAGCCAGAACAGTAGTCTAAGCTGTTTGTGCATGGGCTAGAGACTTATGTTAGAGTGGAACAAGCTTATGGTGTGTGTGTGTGTGTGGCATTAAAACATGTTCAGGCTGTTTGATTAATCCCGTGGTTTCCTGACAGGCCCAGAGGGAAGTGGGTTAGATTCTACCCACAAATGAGGCAAATCTGAGTTAAATGGTTGCGTGTTTGCTATAAATAAGATCGTTACATACGGCAATTGCAAATGCATTTTCAAAAAAACTGCACGACCAAAGTGGCTTAATGATTTAAATCGGGCTTAATGGTTTTAATCGGGGGCTCGGCAACCATGTACCACAAAGTGCTGAGAGCCCGAGGGTTTCCCAGTGCAGCCAAACAGGGAAGTCTTCGGCTGGCATGTAAACATGGCTGAGGATTGATAGCCCATCCCTGCTTTAAATTATCATTGCTGTTTATGGTGTCATTTTGTGAGCCTGTTTTCATCATCCACAAAACCTGCAGTACATCTGAGGTTAAGGGGGAGGAGGGCATGGTCCTTGTAAAGAATTTTCTCAGCATTGCAGTATCTATATCCTCTCATAAGAGACTATAAGAAATATAACAAAAAGATAAGAAACTACTTATCGGAGTTTCTTATTCTAATGAATGGGTGTCCCAGACTCATTGTAAAAAATGTACCTTGCACCAAGTTACATTTTTTATGTAATGTACCTTGTAAACCTTGTAAGTACCTTGTAAACTTTGACTGTAGGAAGGATATGTTGTTCCCTGTATTTTCATTTCTTGAGAAGCTATTAAGATTGTTGTGATGCTGACAAGCAACAAGGAACTTTCCTCCCACTGAGTGTAAATTGGCTCTCCTGTGCTGCATCAAAGGAGCATTCTTCCTTGTCAATGCAGAGACCAAGAAACCTCCTGCCTCACTATACTGGGAACTTAAACAAGTGCAATCTGTGCCAAGTCGCTGAATTATCATCTGTGCTATACAGGCCTGCATTAGCAGCAGGTTGAAAGGACTTGGCAGATTTATTTAACTCACAGCCCAAAAGGAAGCTGGTTGCTGTAGGAAACCCAATGCATGCATTGTGGGAAAATCAACAGTAAAGTAACCAGGAAGTTGAGGGCTCTGGCAAACAATATCTATGAATAGGGGTCATATATTAAGAGAGCAATAAAATTATAAATTTCCACAAGACTAGGGGGATTATGAAGCGCAATATCACCCTTATCTTAAGATTTGCATGAGCTAATCATTCCACAAAAATAGAAAACCGCAGTTGAAATTCGAAGATGTCACTAGTGTAAGGCCCTCAGTAAATCACTCGGCTAAAACAACAGAAAGAAATGCCTAACATTTATCTAAATGCTAGGAAAGGAAAAAAGACCCAAAACACTTTCTAAGTTTCCAGCTTGTTGTGCAAGTCATGTCTTCACCTTCACCCCCCATCTTTCTCCAAATAAGACACACGATTCAAAGACAGTTAGGTATTCTTTGTAATTTTAATTCCCATAATTTAATTAGTTTAAATGCAGACATTTTTTTCACTAAAATTTTAAATAAAACAACATTACAGTACGATATATGCAAATCAGAAGAGCTTTAAGATTTTGTAGAAGCCCAGGCTACTTTTTCCTTTCTTTTTTACATATTTTTTTTTTATTATTTTTTTCCTCTTGAAGGACTGGACAGTTAAATAGCAAACAGTAAAAAGACAACACAGAGCTGTAAAGCCTGCAGGCCAGCCAAGGAGCACATTCTATTACAAGACGAACCGGAAAACTAGCTAGAGACAGCACGCCACATCCAGATGAAGGTCAAAATTGATGCCCTTCCACCTTTGTGAGGTGGTGGTAATGCCACGCAAACAGGAGAGGGCGCCATTACACCAGGGTAGGTGGACCTACACAACCACGGAGTGACAGCAATGTAGTTGCACCTTCACAAGAAACAGCTTTTTATTGCACATTCAGGGAGAAAAAAACAGCACATTCGGTTTCTATAGTGATCTATAGAAAGGGGTGAACAGTTACAATGCAACAGAGGCATGGTAACTCCCTCAATGGCAATTACATAACTCTGATTCATACTGATGAGTTGATACTGATTGATCAAAAATGCTGTCCCTCTCTATCTTGAGCAGTGCATCCCTTTCGGCCTATCAGGACTGAGAATGCATGGAAAAAAATGACTGCGAGTTCCAGAGGGGGTCTGCAAAGCCTGGTGGTGCATTGATTTTGTGCTACATAAACCGGACATCTGAAGGGTTGAGGCTTATAAATAACCCTCACCATTCAACATGGACGGACATGGGCGATTTTCAACCTTTACTTGACCAGGCACAGAAAAGATTCCACATGCATCAGGAGCGTCATCTTTTACTGATGTAAACTGCAGTTTTGTCTCGATGCCAGATCTCCCTTTTCCATACGGAGACATTTGCACAGTGGCAAGACTGCAGAGTGACATGGGCTAGGCTTATGCAACAATTCACCCTCTGAAAGTATATGGGAAAATATGATCTCCTTGCATTAGGCATATTGGAAAATCAAGGCCGGATATTTATTTTCTTTGCACTTAGAAAAGAGTATTCCACTCCAGCTTTTCTGCAGCCCCCTGTGCAACACACTGCCTGTCAAAAAGGAAAAAGGTATGAGCTTCAGGAGTGGAGGTCACCAGCCAAAACCAGGAAACAAATGCCACCCCCCCTCCTCCTTGTCCAGTTATCATCCAGCCTTCCTTTTCAGTTCCTGTTTCAAAATCAAAACTTGCTTCCAGGCCTTTTCTTGTTGTTTTCCTGCTGCTGATTCACACAGGCCTCTTATAATCATCAAAAACACCCCATGGATCAGTTTCCTGGTTTTGGCATGCCGCTGACGTCCCACTCTCACAGTTCATGATGAAAGCAGTATAGGGAAACAAAATTACAAAGTGTTTTCGTCTAAAATTCAAAAATAAAAATGGTAATTTAAAAATCTGATCTATTGGCAACCGACACATCAATCTACATGTTAAAAGAACACACTGGGCTGAGCGGGTCTGTGGCACATGGCACCAGCGAGGAGGAATAAGACCATTTGCCAGTATTGCGGTGATCAGTCTTATAAACTAGTCCCCGTTTGCCGACTTCCGATCGACACGTGTCCTCCAAAGTGTCTGGCAGCTCACCCAGGTTCAAACTCAGATATGGTAGAAAAATATATAGTCTTGATGAAATTTCTCTATTTATTCTCTTCATTATTGAATTGCACCCATACATGTAGTGTTAACGTGTTGTAGTAGCAGTGTAAAGTGACTCCGGGATCATGATTAGCACTACTACTACGAAAAACAAACAAAAAAACAAAAACATGGACAATGAGTCATTGCGCGCGCACACGTGCTCGCTCGCTCGCTCTCTAGACACTTCTGGTTATTTTTTTTTCTTGCACTTAAATTCATGGTTAATAGTTTGTCTTTCATTGGCATCATTAGGCAACAGTTTTTTTTTAGATACTCTACGATATGGTTACGATGTAAACACCACAGTACTTAATTATTTACTGTATCTGCACACAGTAAAACACGTTACAAGGCAAGTGGCCACTTAAGCATAGATTTGTTCATGAGAAAAACAAAAATTAAGAAACACACCACAAGAAAAAAAAGAACCTGCAACACCGCACATTGGGTTTGTTCAAATAATAATAATAATAATAATAAAAAAGCTTTAGATTTTGTTCATCTACAGGTCAGGCGACCCAGTTGAAGAGCTGGTGATGATCAGTTCTATCCCCTTGATACAATCCCATTCAAAAAGAATAATCCCACTACAAAGTCTTGATCTCTCCATGACAGAGTGGCTTCTACACCCTGACACTGGGCCTCCGTTTACCCCGTCATCTTAGCTAATTGCAAACCTTTAAGCACTTAAAATGAAGATACAGGTAATCAATAGCCTCAATGTTTTTTTTTTGTTTTTTAACCCTTCAAATAATACCAGCCCGTTTTGAACGGCTACACACGTGGCTGGAGCTGAATCGCAACTCAAGTCAACCCCCCTCTCTCTTTCTCTCTCTCTGTGTCTGCGTAACTGTGGCTGAAGTTTGAAGCTGTAAAACTACAATTGTTTTATTTTGTTTTGATATGACACAATAGACAGTTGCCTGACATGATGGGGCTATAATTTTGCGGCTCTGCGAGATTTATCATGGAGGGATATGAGATTGAGATTAATGACCACGGACTGATAAACCCTGGACTAAAAAGACGGTTCAGCTGAGTGGGAAAACAGGGTGTGAGAAGTGTAGTGTTGTTGGCAATGCAGAGGTCAATAAATGTTAAGGGACCCTCAGTATTAGGAAGTCCACACTGGCTCATGTAGTTAAACTCTGTATGGCTACAAAGGCATAAATTCGTACGCTATCTAGGACCTCATCTGTGTGTGTGTGTATGTGTCTCTCCATCTGCCCCATCGGTTCCTGTATTTTGGCTTCTGCTGCACCTAAACATCATAATCCTACATGAACGTTGGCATGCTGATATGGCGACAGGTATCTCAGTTTTACTTTGGCATGGTTTAACTCTCAACCCAACGACCCCCCTAGACCGGGCTTGCCTTCCTAAACATTTTTTTTTTTTACAAGGAAGGGATGCTTAGAGATTGGAGAACTTTCTGTCAATCCCTGTTGGATCGACTGGAAATCACCGGTGCGATAAAATTAGAAGGACTGGCGAATTTCCTTTGGACAATTAGCAAGTGACTGTTTTGTCTTGTTGTTGCAGGTCAGACTGTTTTAAGTGTTTAAAAACTCCAAGAGGGCGAAAGTACCGCTGTCAAGCTCGGAAAACCAGCCAGTCAATTAGCCAGTGAGTGTGTGTCTGTGTGTGTGTGTGTGTTCCTGCTTTGCTCTCAGACAGGGGCAATGCATATGTATGACATCATGAAGGGATGAAGAGGCACCCCTTTGACAATGTTAAGGAAACAGAACAAAAAAAAAAAAAAAAAACA
>OMLF01026141.1:8858-33858 GCA_900302615.1 Holocentrus rufus
ATATATTTTTTTTTTTCATTCAAAAATGGCCACGCAGAAGTCAAGTGCCTTTAGGAGTTATACATTGATCCTTATCCTGTAGCTCTTTGACAAGTCCACAGTGGTGAACCCTGACCTTGATCAACTCCAAGTTGCCCTTCTTCTCTGGGGGAACTCCTCCCTTCACAGGGTAGCCCATGCGCACAGGTAGAGGGACAGAGCCCGGTCTGAAGGGGGCAGCTGCAGGGTAAACTGCAGTCCAGTCCTGATCCACTGTCATCTTTTCTGTTCTGGGCTCCCCTGCCTGGTATCGAAAGCACAGACAACAAAGGAGCGTCTTTAATTGGGAAAGTGATGGAAAAGCCATCACCACTTTTAACAACACCATGACAATTCTCATAGTTTTAACATTACAACCATTTCCATTACTTAAACATCTATTGGCTAAATGATGTGCATCAGGTTTATCTAGGCCTTATAAAACAGGTACAAATGCAAGAGACTTACATCTCTCCTGGGTTTTCTGGCAAGGGCTCCTCTATTATTACCTCTGTCAGGGAGGCCTGAAAATGATAACGTTTATAAAGTTTAAACCGCTTGTGTTTCCTGCTTGAAAACGAACACACACACACAGACACCCACATACACACACTTTTCATTTCATATGAAGGACATCCACACATATGCAGTTTTGACCACACTACTTTTTATTTTGTGTCTAAATCATTGGTCTGAATCTTCTGAGGATGCAGAGACGATAGCTGGAAAAGAGATGGTGACCTTAAACCATTGAAATAACGCTACCTATGAGGTAACTGCTGGGGACCCACCTGGACCTTCTCAAGGACCTCTGAGGGTCCCCAGACCCCAGTTTGGGAACAACCGCATTACACAACAGCTACAGATTACATTGTTTATACACCTAGCTAGACATCTGTCAATGCTGGAAACAAACAATAACAGCAAAAATAAACTATCGTCGTTTAAGAACAACATCGGCTTTAGCAGAGCAAGTATAATAGTTAGCTTAGCATGTAGCTAGCACCTGGAAGCTATCAGGCTGGCGTGCAGGTTCTTAGTTGGCGTCAACTCCAAAGCAACCGTAGTGAAACTCACCTCTATTTCCATTAGAAATATTTGTAGACAGGGCTGTCGCGTATGTTACCCGGCCCAATGAGCTGTGTCGTCCAAAGATAGGGCCATTTAGCCGGCGTAAGGACGAAAATGCCTTACTTGTGTGTGCAGCCATGTTTTTTGAAGTGCCTACGGAATCTCGCAAAGGACAACCCAAACCAGTCGCCAAACACACCGCTTGTAAAATGTGCGTGTTTAGTGCCTCCTACTGATAAAGGGTTACATTTCAACTGACATGCGTCCGCCTCCTGATATGAGACACATGATAATAGGACATCTGTCTGGGAGAGGTAAGATTTTGTTTGACACCAATATATAGCCTGTATGCGTGAAAAGTACTGGTGAAAGTAATTGCTGTCTTTCATGAAAAACAAAATTTGTTATTTAAAATTTATCATTACTAAACACAGATAACCCCATCACCAAACAAACTGTTTTCTGAGCATTGATCTCAGGTCAACTAATGAAATGGCTGTACTTCATAATTTACCAATTTTAGTTTACGGTTGAGCATGTAGTATTTTAGAAAAGGAAAATCTTCATTTTCCAATGACTTTTTGTCTCGCTTAAGATCCATAGCAACTACATTGGCCACGCGTGACATGGAAGGACTGCGCGCCGTCCACGTGTGGCCGGCAGCCGCCAGCTGCCGCTCGCTGCAACCTGTGGTGCCTTCATACTCTCCCCGCGGGCTCCTACCTCCGAGCTTCCCAGTCGTATTGACTTTTACATAGTTGTTTCACACTGTGCATCGTAATTGGACAAGAGGCGTTCCACGAGCGCTTATACGATATGGTATTTTGTAACTTGAACAGCATCAAGTTTTTACATTTAATTCATTCGCTATGGTTGGAATCTGACTTGAATCAGGTAATGTTTTGTTTGTTGGGAGACACGCAATGAAGCTAGAAGTTTAAGATGGTAGCCTATAATGTTGGATGTGTGATAACCTACCACTAAAAATGATCTGAATCTGCAATACAGGAAAGGCAGATCATCTACTAAAGAATAAAAGAAAACAATACAGAGACGAAATTAAAGGCGAAGAGAAGAAAATTTAAGGAAAAATGGAAAATGATAAAAACAGAAAGAAGTATTCCCTGTCTGAGTTACTAATTAAAGTAATTTTGGGTGAACGTGATCTGAAAGTGGACCCTATAAAAGTTGCCCTGATGCTCAGAAATCAAGAAGCACAAAGTTTCCGCACCAGCTGAATTAACAGGAGAGAATATATAATCCAAGACACTACCAAGACATGAATGATAATTGCGTATCCTCTCTTGAATTCCCTCTTAAGATTTCACAAATATTAAATGATGTAGGTAGGCCTAATATAGCGTAATTTATTTTAAAAAGGGAATTTTTATATGTCACGTTATACGTCACGTTGCCACTCCACCACGCATCTTGGCTGCTGCTTAGTCATAATAATAATAATAAAAAAAAGTCCCACTTTCCTAGTGCACCTTTCATATGCACTCCCGCTGTTTCCGACAGCACCCGAAGGCAACATTCGCTCAGGCACAGGTTGCGATGCACTTCAAAGGGACAAGTCGTACGGACAGCCAGCGATTTAAAACATGTTTTTCCACTGGGTTTTCGAGGTCAGTTGCATGTTTTTGCGCACTGGGATATATTAATTGATGACTGCATCTTGTTTTTTAATAAAATATCCGAAGCTGTGGCCCGGGGCTTCACAGATAATACTATTTTGTTTGCCACGCTTAAGAAGTTAAAGTCTTGTTTTTGGTGGAAAGGTAAGCTTTTACAGTTGTCCATATTATGTTTTGTTGCCGCTCTGTTTGATAACAAATGACTTTTTTCCCCTTTACATATTGGGGAGCTTTTGCAGTTATAGGCAGTCTGTCAAGCTAACAGCCAGGGCTAATGTTAGTTGATGCAAATATTGACTCAACATTTGCTTGATTATATACAGATTCATTAAACCTGCCATGTTTTCACCTGTGTCGTCTTCGTGTTGTTGTCTAGGTAAATAGACAAAAACAGACGAAAAATGCCATTTGCCCGTGCAGAAAGTCACTTAACCTAACCCACATGCATTTTTTCTGTAATAGGTCCCCTGACAGACTTGGTTCAGTGCAATGGAAACGTCACACAATACTCTGTAACTGTAGTCTCATAGTAGCCCTTGCATGTCTGACAGTTTTTATTGTGTGTCTCATGGTAGTCCAGTTTTAAGGGTAGAAACTCTATCTATGGGGAGACAGCAGTGCTTGTGGCTCCTGTCATCAGTTCATCCACAGCTGAGGACAGACACGGTGGGAGGTGGCTAGCTCCAGTTACCTCTCAGCTTTGGTCCTAACCATTTTTTCCGATGCTCATAGACAACATACGGCCATCAGTTACAATACCTGTCTAGATGTGATACTGAACCATAACATCCCCCTCTCCAATAAGGCCTAAATGTTTGCTTTACTCCCTTGTTTCCAGACATAATAAATATATGATTTCAAAAATAAAAAATAAAGTGTCGGCTAGAGTTTCAAAATAAGTATTAATTCATTTTACTGGCAGGCATTGAAATAGGAGTTTTGTCAATTTGGGCTCAAAATATTTAAAAGCATTGGTTTCCTGTGTCAGGGCTGTTCTTTTGTTTACAGTTGGATGAGGGATGCGTCCTCTAATTCGTGCACTTGACTTTTCCACTGATCTGATCTGTGACCCTGCAGTTAAATACACAGAGAAAGGGAGGCAAGGCAAGCTGCAAGGTAGTCATCCAGCAACTGACCACGGCTTCAGTTCAGTCACTCTAATCCTTGACTGGTTGCACACTGATTACCCATCTGTGGTGTGATGTACTCTTTTCTAATGTAAGAGAAGGTCTTATTGAAAGTGTCGGTGGTTGAGAATTTGCTGAAGGCTGGCAAACATAATGATTTTTTCCTCTAAATGCAGTGTTGCCAGTTTCCACTTTCTTTATTCCTTCCCTACAATATCTTCCCTCCTCAGCCAGATGGCAAAACAGACAGGGTTGACCAGCATCAAAGACTACACAACAGGATGCTCTTCTTACTGTAGAAAATCCGCAGAAAAAAAGCTGTGAGACATGAACATGTGTGCTGATCTCTGTCACGTTTTCTGGAGTATGATTCTGTTCTGGGGATATTAGGCCTACTCGCTTGTGATGCTTGTATTATGTGCACAGGTCATATTGTCACAGTGTAATAGCCTATAGCCATTTGCAACAGTGCATGGAGATGTCACTACAAATCCTCACTCACAAATTCACAGTGGTAATCCCTTTTGTTTCCCTCCTCCCGTCCCCGTGCAACATTAATAGCATGGAATATCCATGCTACTATAGATTTGTAGGGGTTACATCAGGAAGCAGCGCAGTTACAGTGCTTAAGTACAACTTAAAGCACTAATCAGCAAGATCTAGTCTCGACAAAACCGGCCTGTGGCCATAGTTCAAAGGCAACACACTAACTGCTGTTAGTATTTACTACAGTCTAGACTGATCACGGAGTTCATGTTGTTGACATTTTTTGAGTGACAGTCCCTAAATGTATTACAGTAACAGACCTAGATTAAACATTAGCTGCAAATAATTCCATGTTTTTTAATGGCCCAGTTTTCTGCATCAGAACAATTTAGATCAAGTATGTCACTTGAAGCATATTTACACTAAATAGACTTTGAAGCACTTTCCTGTGATTTCCTGCACTTTTTAATTCTTGCTGTATGTCTTATCTTAGCTTGTCTAGCAATGTCCCCCTGTCTGGTACTTCACCAAATGCTCATAAACATTTAGAAATACCAACTGATGGGGCACCCCGGTGGTTCACCTTGTAGAGGGCGTTCCACCTGCTACTGAGCACAGTGGCATGAGTTCGATTCTGGGCCCTTTGCTGCATATCATCCCCTCTCTTTGCCTTGTATTTCCCGTTTCTTTCAACTCTAACTATCCAATGAAGCAAAAATAATCCTAAAACAACAACAACAACAACTGAGTGTCGTCATGGTGTAACTTCCTATGTTTGAATCTAGCCTGTTGCGTGTCATCACCCTTTCACTCCCCCGTCTTTCCTGCCTTTCCTCACTGTAAGCTATCCAATAATGCAGAAATACCATAGACATAGTCCAAAAAAGCAGAAGTACATTTAACTGAGGTGAAAAAAAAAGATTTCGCAGCAGTCTCTGAAAAAATATTAGGCCACTAGAGTGTCAACAGTTACATTGGGGTTCAGCAAATCTCATTTAGTATGTTTTAGTCCTGTAGTTTTTTTGTGACAGACTCTAAGGTTACAATTTCCGTGCGAGCACAGGACAGGGCTTACTGTTGGTCATTCTATCTCTAGTACTCATCTGACTTCCTCCACTACAGGTCTGGACACTCATGTAGCCCAGCACAGACACCTCTTGCCTGCGGCAGGTGGCCAGCCATGCCTAGCTAGGTGTTCTACCCTTTTGTGCTCTTCACTTCTCCTTGAACCTGGGCTGAAACTTCCAGGGCGCTCCAGGCCTGAAGGTGTCTGAAGGCATCCGAACTGGACCATCCCGCAGGGCATCATGGGGGAAAGACGGGCACGCTCCTTCCACATGACGTGCCACATGCCCCGTGACTATGGCAGCAGGCTGGGGAGCTCCATTATGAGCTGTGGGCCTAACGGATATGCCAGCACCAGCCTCAGCATGGAACAGGACCTGGAGGAGGACGCTGACCGGCCTACCTCCACAGACACTACTACTACCACTACTACTAGCAGCAAGGCTCCTGCTGCTGACAGGAGCCACTACTCTCCTGTTTCACTGGAACTGGACCCCGCAGCGGTGAATAATGGATCAGGCATTCCCTGCCGCTCACCGACCGACACAAAGGACCCAGCGCTGCAGATCGCCCAAAGCCAGCCCTCGGTCACCGCTCCCCTGCCGCCTCTCCCTCGTTCGAGCTGGCTGCACCATCATCAAAAGGAATTCCAGAGCCCCTACATCAAGACTAGCATGCAGGGGGATGTCTACAACTTCCTAGAGAGACCTGCTGGACTGAAATGCTTCCTCTACCACTTCCTGGTGTGAGTACTTCTACGGTTCTGTCTGTGGTGGCTTCAGTGTTGAATGAAGTTCAGTTAAGCTGTTTTGCAGAATGCTTAGATGCATTTACAGGTGACCAGAGAGTTTGATAAGCTTGTGTCATGTTCAGTAGAATGAATTAGTGGAAATAGCCTCATTATGAAAGCCAATTCAAAGGAACAATCAGGAGAACACATGGGAATTAATTCCCCCGTGGATGTGATGCAAAATTAAAGCAATTAAAGGATTTGCTATATATGGTGTTTGAGTTACTTTTCGACTACTTTTTGGGAGTTACTACCGAAATTCAGTAGTCGCGACTGCCCTAATATATGAGCTTATATATATCTATATATATATCTACGTATATAACATGTATGCTTGCTATCTTTTTGGAAAATATTCTATAAATTATCTACACTAAAACTTTGACTTGAAATCAAAGGCATTAATAGTTTAATGACCTTAATGACCTAAGTGTCTGACTCAGACTGTGCCAGATCTCTGTGGTGTCCGTGTCTTGGCTCCTTTCCCCATCTTGTTAATTACATCTAGTGCAGCTCCCAGCTCCAGTATTAGGTTCTGGTTCCCAGTAACAAAAGGAGGGGTGTCTGTGGCCAGCTGGTTATCTGTGAGTGTTTTCAGATAGCTCAGCAGAAGGAGGTCAATGTGATCTGGTCAGCCACACCTTTGGCCTGTTGGGATTGTTCTGTTCTGCTCCGATTTCTGCCTCGATTTCATTTGTGCTATACTGCTGTCAGCAATTAGCAACCTCATGCATGAAACATGGAGCTGCGTAACCCTGCAAACCTGACCAGCCAGGGGAGCACACTGACATAAAACATAGATAAAGGTAAAGTAGACTTTAGTCTGTTTGACTATTTTCTTTTGCCTGAAAATTGCACAGTGTATTTGCAAACATCCCAATTATTACAGATCCAGTAGTCTAGATATTAGAGACTTGGGTTTACCTTTGCTTTATTTGTTTAGTGCTGGACATTCCAGTTCAAAACACCGTCTGCACAACTGAAACTTCCCACTTTGATTTTCAGGGGCTCTTAAGTGATGAAACTGGTGTGTATGGTCAGTGACATAGAAGGATGTTGCAGCTGAGTGTGAGTGTTGAACTGGTTTAGATGAGTTTTCCAGCTATGTGTCAAGTTGTGGAATATTTTGTTTATTATGTTTTATACAACAAAGTTACGATAGTAGTAGGTAATATGAACAATGCAATGTTCACCTCTATTATCTATTTCATGAAATATATTAAATTAAATATATGTATATTCAGCTCCAGCACTTTAGAATACATTACTGAAATTATATGGATGTACTTAGTAATGACATAGCAACATCGTAATTATTCTAAAAACCCGTAATCTAAGTAATAAATCAGTGAAGTTGCCTCTCCCTGTATGAAATATAGGCCTAAACTCACTAACACTGATTCAGATTTTTCTTTCTGGCACAGTAGTTTTAAACTGGCATGACCAATTTGACAGCAGTTTGACCCCATAAAGAAGTTTCTAAAATCAAGATGTCAAAAATGCTCATAATACAATTAGAAAAAAACAAGACCACTTTGCAGATCGAGGCCAAGGCCAAATCACTATAAGAGTGGCAATAAATAATCTGTAAAAGCCAAGTTACTGTTTGGCAGAAGTAAAAACAAAAAAATCTGACAAATCACCCTCATAAATTCAAAGGGCAACCCCTCCCACCCCCCATTCTTCCTCTTACAGCTGATTTGAACTTTGGGATCTTTGATCCGGCACATTGATTTATGTCTGACAGGCCTCGATGTCATAGCATGTCCTGAGGAGGTTCAGGTGAAAGGCCTCCAAATAACTTTCATTTGATTCAAGACAAGGTGGGGTCAAATGTTCACAAGTTTCTATGTTTATTTTACCAAAATGCCAGATTCATGGTGACCCTGCTTTCATGGGTACAGAATATTTGGGGCCAACTTGTAAAATTCCAGTGGGCGTTTTTGTGTTTAGATGTTCACATCCCTGTTATAACACTCTTGCATCTTACTTTTGAGTCATGACCCAGCAGTTGGGTAACTCTCGCCAAGAATAACCAGGATTACTGGCCTGCTGTGTATTGGCTTGTATGTGGCATCAATCTCAGTGTCTTCTTCAACCTCTGAAAGAGCCGTTCTGTCCCTCATCATCTATCATCTTGACATTTATTCATCCACCTTTACATACAATACATTAGATGTTAATTACTTACCAATTACCCAGTTAATCAAACTGTTAGCTCTGTTAGATCAAACTATCCAAACCATTAGATCAAATTATTAGAAATTACTAATTTGGTCTAATATTTAGTTACTTAGTATGTACACTTATTTTTCAGTATGTTTATAATCAGTTTCAGCTTTGGCTATTTAAAGTCTGAAGAGAAGTAGAATCAGCCCATTCTGTGAATATATTGGCCTTGATGGTTAAAGTTGATGGTACAGGTGCCTTGTTCTGCTGGATGCGTGTCTGTTTTGTGTGCGATGCATGGCTTTTAATCCCTTTCAGCAGTAATTGAGGCTCTAATGTTCTCCCTTCACAGAGGAGAGAGAACCCGAGCCTGTCCCTCGTTCAATATTAAACCCTTCTGACTGATCCCCGCTGACACGCCTTTAAGTAACTCTTACTTGTCGATGGCTATCGCTGCTGGCTATCTATTCTCCTGTCCTCTTTAGAGATTGGCAGGGCAGAAGGGCTGCATAAAGGGCCCTGCGCAGCACCCATGACAGCCTAATAGGCCACCTCTAATAGGCCTGTTCTTCATTAGGGTGATACGCACACACGCACGTGCACATGCACATGCACACACAAATACATTCTACATACACATAAACATGCACACAGATGCACACTGCCACACACTCACGAGAGCTTGTGTGTCAGTGTGTTCTGTTCAGTTCGTCAGTGCTCTTATCAGGCTGAAGCCAGGGCCAGCGACCAGATCTCCTCAACTGCCACAGGTTTAGTGGTATGAGGATGGATGCACGTGCGCACATGCACACATGCACACACACTGACACACATGCACACATATGTCACAGATACCCTTGGGTATCTCTGTAAGGAGGAAACACAAACACACACACACACACACACACGCATATGCATACACATGTTGAAGATGTAGGCATGCCACATACACACATGCCAAACAATTACATGCAGTCAGTTTTTCAAGGATTTAATTTTTTTTGCGGGTGGAAAATCATTTAGATATGATACAAAAACTGACCTCCCAGCTCTTCATTGGTCGGGAAATGATGGGATACCTAAGGGCTTTAAATGAATAATTAATGTGCAACAAACATAATTGAAAAATTGAGTGAATAATTCAAATGTGAAAAGAGGAAGCAATTTCTCTGTCAGTTTTACAGGCAGTATCTGATGTTTATTTAATAAAAGGCAAATTTATGGGTCTGACACCAGTACAGCCAAATCCACACATGAACACACGCGCCACGCAAATGGACATGTGTCTGTAAAGAGTCTTATGCAATGGTGTGCAGACAACCTGGCCCAATGATCCGCTTCACGTTTGTGCCACCCTGAATCTTTTACATAACCAAAGTGAATAAACATTTGTGTCCTCATGATTCCTAAATACCCTTCTCAGACTGCTGGCAGATTACAACCATAACTCCGAGTCCTCTTATCTGCCAAGTCTGACAGTTCACTTTCTTACAGGATGTTGGAGTGGCACTGACGATTTATATCCGACCTGCATTTGAGGGAAAAGATTTGAGCTCAGACGTGAGAATGCAAACTCAACACTCAAATGAATCCTTAATTTTGTCTTTTAAATGTAACTTTCTGACGAAGGCCTTTTGGATCCTAACATCACAAAAAATACTGCTACCGTACCATTTTGGAATCTCAAGCTCATCCCTGTGAAAATGCTTTGGTCCAGATGTGTCTCCTTGGTTTGGTTGTGTTGGTTTCTGTATCTGGGCAGATTACTGAGATGACTATAGTGTAACTTCAGTTTCCAGGCTTTCCTCTTCAGCTGCTTGGCAAGGACAGGAAGAAGACCTCTTGTAGGATATCTTCTTACAAGAGATTACTCAAGTGTATAGGTCACTTTCATTTCTCAGCAGCCTTCATAACATATGAAAAGTTTTCATCACTATTTTCCTCTACAGTCAAAGAGTTTGATTCCAACTTTAGATGTCCCTGCATTTAGAAAAAGGGACAAGGGGCACCAAGCACAGCATAAAAATGAGGGTTCTTTTTAAAATACACAACTTTCAAGTGATACTCCTTTCACAGACTTGATTCTCTATGTTGTGATATAGAATGATGAACTGTCAGTAATGCTTTTTCCAGAATGAACTCCAACATTTCAAACTAAGAGTCTTCAGTTATAAGAAAGTAATTCACCACATTCAGTGTACAGTTTAAGCTCCTCTATGCTGAATGCAGTTCCCCTGCTTTTTCTTATGAGTGCACAACTGTGAAGATAAGACAGTGTTGTGAATGCTCACACCCACAGCCACCGAAATCTTTTCACTTACTCTAGTGATTTGCCACTGTTGTCTTGTCACTTGTACATTGGATCCTGTTTTGTTGTTTGCACAGGCATTTAAGCTTATTCCACTGTTGCACCGATTCTGTTTCTCTATTTTAGACATGTCTGCATGTGTGTAAATCTACAATTGACAGTATTACCATTTGCTAATTGGCTAATTAGCTGACCATTCTGGTTAGCAGTGACTTGACAGTACAGGTTAACAGAAGATTGCTTCATGTGTACCACACAAACACCTAGAAGTTCAAACGGATGCTAAAACTGACATAGGGAGTGTGGACATGAATGGCAGTGAATGATAACTGCATCTGTGTTTTTGTGTGTGTGTGTGTGTGTGTGTGTGATCTCCCTCCCACCCCTTTTCTCTGTCCATTCATCTTGCCCTCCCACCTGTTAGGAGATTTATTTCTATTTTCCAAGTATTTGGTGGACAAGATGATAGCTAAGCCAGGATGGAATATCCATGTTTGTGGCTGGTGGCTGATGTGGTGTAATCCACCCTAAGCTCATGGATGGGACGGGGAGGAGAGGGGGGCAGTGGTGAGGGTTGCAGAGGGCCACTGTCTCTCAGACCAGGCCAGTCAGATGAGATGACCAGCATCATTTTCCTGGACTTGACCTACAGTTTACGGTGTTTGTGTGAACCAGAGCTCAGAACGAAAACCAGCAGGTCATAAAGTCTTTTCATGGCATGTCAAGGATGTAGTCTCAAGGGTCTCAATAAATGCATTTCAAATAAGTACATATTTTATATGATTCGTTTTATGTGGACCTATTTAGTTTCAAAGAAAGAATGCAGAAGTGTCTGCACTGACACTTAGTTTGTGGTCAATCTAATTTCAGCTCGGTTAAGCTTAGAGGAACTTGAGTTGAAACGCACTGTGCAAACATTTCCACTACTTCTTGGAAACAACTGAGTGAGCTACCATGACTTAGTCATCTGTGGTCACAGGGGCTGGTGAAGAGGACGGCATTTAAGATAGTGGCCAATCAGATGGAGACATCAAATTTACAACGCTTGTGGTTTCCTTCAAGATGATACACAGGGCCATAAAATGGTTCGTGGTTGACTGCCAAATCTGTTTGGTTTGAAGCACTGGCCAAATAAAGATGACTTGACTTTCTGTCATTGCATTGCGTGCCATATAGATCAGTATTTTATCTACGTCATGTCAGTGCCTCTGCTCAGTGTTTCGTTATGAGATCATGAGTTTTGCAAACATGTTACTCAGATGAAAATGGCCCATAAGTTCACAGAGGTTTGTTTGAAACTTACATTACTACACACCCACATACATTTTCAGGCCCAATCAAACAAATTCTTCAACCTTGCTTTCAACATCGACTCCTGCTGATAAGTATTTTGCTCATTTAGAAATAGAAATGTTTATCATGTGGCCAGACTGATATAGAACTCTGTGTTTTATGTGGTAAATTGATTTACTTGGAGATAATCTGACAGCAGAGACCTTAAAAACAGCACTGTTCATTCCTCTGTAAGCTTGACCCTGTGACTGTGGTTGGATAATTAGTTCACATCAGTCTGTATACTTCATATCAATTTCTCAAAGATGTAGCAAACATTGTGTGGTGGATACAGATTTGGAGATATAAAACAGGTGTTTCAGGACCTGTTGTTAGGATCTCTTGGTGTGTTGTTTCTTCCTTTTGGATCTTATCTCAGCTGCAGGTTGGATGCCCAACCTCGATGGTGCTTTGATAGACTTTCTATGGTTCTGTTTAACAGACCAAAAGCCCCTGCTAGAGGATCTTAGACGCACACACAGGCTCACATGGGGTTAAAGTATTTAAAATGGAACTAGGAGCCAGACCATGAGGTACCTTAAAAGTTATCATTTAAATTTTAAAATTAATTTTAAAAAGCGCAGGCAGCCAGTGTAAGGATGCTAAAATAAGTGTAGTCCTCTGTCTCTTAGTTCCAGTTGAAAGCTTTGCAGGACAATCTATAGTTGATCAAAATTTTTGATTAAACATTTCACAGATTTTTAACCCAAGCAAAACACTGCATGTTCAGCGTCCACAGTGTAGGCAGCAGAATTTGAAGCTCGGCGGTTGGCTGTCTTGCTGTGCTGTGAGATTCTAGTTTACTAAAAGTTATGTACGCAGATTTGTAACTTTAACTTTGTTCAATGAACCTGAATTTCAAGAGTTCACAGTTATTTATTTATTTGTCCAGATATTTATTTGTACTGATTTTTCAACTGGGGGAGTTTCATGCCCTTTCCAGAATTGGAAATGCTCAAACAGCTTACAGTCATATAATGTTGCATTTGAAGAAATGAATGGGGTTTTTACTTCCGGAGCCCTACGCTGCACATTTTCTGACTTCTTCGTTTGCAGGCATGCTTTGCTGTACACATCTGAGGCATGTTAGTTGTCACATGTTTTGCATGTAGCATCCCAGTTGTGGTGCTGTATATATTTAAGCTTATCTACTTACTAGTTACATAAGATTCTTCATTATTAGATACTTCAATTAGAGTCTCCTCATTTGGAAAAAGCTGATGCTGGGAGCCATTAATGTTTTTTTTCCCTGCATTGACATACTAGTTAAATCAGTGGGCTTGAGCCAGTGATTAGAACAGACCATCAGGATAGCCTTGATATGTTGCTTCCTCTTTGACTGTCCACAGCTGTCTCATGCTCCATCTCTAAGTTTGTGTGTGCAGTGGGTTTGTAGGTTTGTGTGCGTGCATGACTGTGCAAAGGTGGACACATCCTATCCGTGTCACCCACAATCTGAGATGACATTGTCCCCTTTACCTGTATTTAGGTAAGGGTTCCTGAGCTCATACATCCTGTGTGTCACAGTTGATTCAGCAGAGCGTTTGGTGTTGCGATGCACTCTGTACTTATTTTGGTGAAGCTGGACGGATCTACAGTCAATAATACTGGCTAAAGCCCCAGCTGTTTTGTTTTAATCAGATCACAGGGGTTTTGGCCTGACTAAATAAGGTTGGCTAATGGTTGTGAATGACCCAGCCTGGTCTGCAGCAAACACCTCCCCGGGGTGTCAATGCGGAAAGCTTTGGGATATTACATTAGGAAAATACTATCTCACTCCGTCTAGCTACCATCTGTATCCAGCCTGATTAAATAAGTACACCATCTCAAACATTGCAATCATGTTTTTCCACAGTGGATTTGGTCGGGTTTTGTGTTTTTATTATTTTTGTTCAATCTTGGGGACTTTTTATGGGTCAGGAGAAACTGGTGGCTTATAAACTCTAAACCATGACAACTTCAAGTGCGAGAGATTTCTTAATATATTTTAAGCCACAGGCTCTAAGCTCATAAGCTTTTGAAGAACAGCCCATAATGTAGATCTGTCTGTCACGAGTACTTTACATCTTCATAACTAAAATTATGCCTTTTATGTCCAATAACAGCAGTGGTTACTAACTCTGACCTCTGCTAACTTATAGCACTTCTCGGTATGAAAGTGTATTCCTGCTATATAGGATTACTATCCCAATCTCAGTAATGACCTTAAAAGATAAAGTAATCTAGATTGAGGTTCATGATAAATATCAGCTAATAAACCGTGTGCATGTGTGCTGAGCTACTGCTGCACTTTGGCTCCTTCCTTAAGATGAACTGTTTGCATTTTGCTCTTTTTAGCCATCACACGTTTGGTCTGGAATGGTCTGATAATTAGCTGGTCTAGAGGAATAATGAGTTTGCATTACAATCCGTTACAATATACCACTGTTGTACTGAATTGCATTTAAGACAGAAATGACCACAGCTCTGTGCTGGATCGGCCATGTATTATGGCATTTGATCAGCTGCTGTTATGTGAAATCCCAAAGGTATTTCAGTGCTCTTTTACTGCACCAAATCAAATGTCATAGTCACATGCTCTGAAAGGGGAAAAAAACCCAGATTACATGACCCTGTTCATGACCTACATGACTGTGGCATTACATTCCTGCTAATCCCAATAAAATGATCTCATGTCAAAACAAAGGAAATGGTCTTTACCTGCCCTGGTTGTTACCTGCCCTCTCTGAAAGGCCTTTTCCCTTACAGAAGACTGATAATGCCCTTACCTGAGACCATGGCAACAATATAACAACACAATATCTTCCTCTCCATTTGCCAGACAGCATACACCACACCAGTGGGGAGTATTCACTATAGCCAAAAACATGATATAGAGGGCAGGGGATTTTCAGATTATGGGGCTGTTCATTTCTCTTTATGATTTTTACCATATGTGTAGTAATCCAAACTGGCACCAAACTGGATGCTGGATTGAAATCCCTCATTGGCTAAGTGTTATGTACATCTGTCCCTCCCTTGGATGGATCTGGTCTACATTGGAAATGTAGAATATCAATACTTGCTTCTCATGCAAGCTTCCAGGCTTCCTCTCCACCCTGAGTGTCTTTGTTTTCATACTAGAGCAGCAGCAACGGTCTTTCAGGCTACCAGCCAGCAGAATTCAACACAGGCTTGTGACTTGTAAATTGCTGTGGGATTTGCAGTAAGTGTTGTAAAACAATTATTGGTTCATATTAAACTCAGAAACCGTTCACTTGCACAGTTTAAGCCGATAATTTTAGGTTAAATTACAATTTTTAGTTTACCTTAATTTCTTGGCTTCATGTTGAGTGAACCTTTTATATCTTGAAATAAACACTGGAGCAGTGTTAGGCCCGCTGTGTCAGGAGTTTAAAATGAACAAAAGGATTGTTCGTACAGTGTTGTGTTTAGGGCTGCTTTGATACAACTGGCCCTGGTCCTAGTTGTCAGTGGTGTGAATTGACTTTTTTAGACTTTTTCAGATTTTTTTGGGCCATTTTTGCTTTATTTGACAGTGACAGTAGAGACAGACAGGAAGGACAGGAGGGAGAGAAGGGGGATGACATGCAGCAAAAGGCCAAGGCCAGAATCAAACCTGGGTTGCTGTGACAACAATACATGGTATGCACTCTACATGATGAGCCATCGGGGTGCCACTGGACCCCCAAGCTGACTTTCATTAGGCCAGAAACCCCCATTTGGAGTGACCCTAGGGACCCTGATATGAGAAGATGTTTTGGTCATATCAGGTATGAAATTGTTTAGATGTCATACTTCAACACTGACAAATACATGGAAAGTGGTGACATTAAAATAGTGTTAAAATTATATTTGTTTAATATTCTAACTAATATTCTTGATTAGTTAAATTGCATTGAAATGAAACGATTCCCTATTTTGATGCAGGCCCTCAGGAAGCCCCTCACGGACCCCTGAGGGTCCCTGGACCTCACTTTGAAAACCACTGATGTAACTTGTCTTTGATTCACTCTCTGTGGTGTTGATTTGTTTGCCTTTAGTGCCAAAGCAGACTCCAGACAAAGATGGATGCCCTAAACCTATTGTTTTGGTTTTCACGCTGCAGTCCCATTTGTTTGTCAGAGACATCTGAGTGGGTGATGTAACCACAACCAAGACAACTGCAGACAGTTTGGCTTCCCTCTGGCTCTCCGACAGTACACTCAACATTGCATTCCAGTATTTCTGCATTTTATGTGTGTGTTGTGTTTTTGAGAGAGTGAAAGCTAAAAGGGAGGAGGGAGGGAGAGAAAGAGTGTGTACAGTATGTGTAAGTGCACGTGCGTCTGTGTGTGGTGGGTGGGAGTGTGGTGGTGTGCAGTAATCCGTGCAGAGGAAAATCACCGTCCCATCTGGCCCTTGTGTCATACTCTTCGCATGAGGGGAATCCTCCTTCAGGAATCTCACCCCTTAACCCCTCCCTCCTCACCCACCTCACCCTCCCCGTCCACCTCCCCCATCTACCCAAGCACCCAGGCAGGCCCACAGCATGCACCATCCTTGAATTGCATCACATCCTATATTTCTTTCTTTTATCCGCCTCTATCAACAGGTGTGGGACATGCAGGCTTAGTTCACATGAGGAGTCTGCCCCCGATTTGGACATACATCAAAACATTTTAAAATAGCTCTGTACTTTATTGCAGAGGTCAGCATTTGTAAGCCTTTGTTTTTGTAGGCATATGTAAGTAAATGCTTTGTTTTGTATATTACACAAACAATCATAAACAGCACTTACATAATCCTTTCAGCATATGGAATGTCTTCCAGCTTGCAAAACACATCATCATAAAGTACCCAAGGGAGCTTTATCATGTTAAGGCGCGCACACACACACACACACACACTGATAGTATGCCTTGTATAAGTACTGAAAAAATTGGTTGCAAGGATTATATTTGTGATATTGGAAACATACAACGGATTCTCTTGCTATACTGTGTTGCTCTCAATCCCACTGGATCAGAGACAGACAAAGCAAAGCCCCTCCTGAGCCTCTTGAAAAGTTCAGAGCAAATACATGACTGGACAGAGAGCGATATGTGGTGATGACTGACTGCAAATCTTATGTCCCTCTCTACAGCTTCCTCATGGTCCTGGTGTGTCTAATCTTCAGTGTCCTGTCCACCATAGAGCAGTATGCCGACTTTGCCACTGGAACTCTCTTCTGGATGGTGAGTAATGCCACCACGTTGAAACATCCCAAATGTCCACAAGATCCACCGGCTTTACATCTTCACATTTCAGTGTCATGAGCCACATCAGACTGGAAAGGGCTGATGATGAAATGATGATCAACCACGGTGTTAAGCCTGTGCAGGGGGTTTGAAAGTTGGTAGGGACATATAAACTTGAATTTAATTAAAATTTTCATTATACTGTGTTTGAGGTGTGTGACATGGTGTAGATGGTGAAGTCAAACATAAGAATAGGTGAGGATTAGGTCATTCGATGTCATATCTCAGTAAGATGTAAATGGCTCATCTTTTCTCTATCTGAATATGTCAATCACTGAACCAATTCTAAAGTATCTTTTGTTTGCTTTGACTTACAGTATGTAACTATATGTGCATTTTAATGCGAATGCACAAGCGCAACACACAGAAAACAATGAGCATTTTTTTTCTTCTTTCTTCTGTTCATTAGCTTTGCCAAGTGTCCTATTTTCAAATCATGACTTTTCTCTTCTGTAAGGTTAAGCTGCAGTAAGGCTGCAGTCAAGCCCCCTAATTCAGTGCCAACATCCAACATGTTGTAACATCCAACATCAACATCCAACATGCTGGCAAAATCAGTCAAGTGCAGATTACAAAACCTGTGAAGTACAGATGGCTTTATCAAGAATCAGTGCCAAAATGAAAATGTTTATGTATACAAAAGTCTCACTGAATATCAAAATAAAGTAATAAAAAGTATCTTAGACAGAGAAAAGGTGAATTTTATCTTCACTTTGCCCTCTAGACTCACACTGCTTCCCTGCTCACCTGTGCTCTTGAACTCCCCCGCATCTCTTTTAATCCAAACTCACGCTGCAGTTTCATTGGACAGAGCAGAGACAGGTTGTCATCTCATTAATCATAAATGCTGGTAGAGACGTTTTGGCATCCCTTAAAAGTTCATAGGGGTATGCACCTACAGTCCATCCCTAAATCTATACCTATGCACCACAGCGGAAATGAGAGAAAGGGTTCAGTGGTGTTTGCTTTGAAAATGTTTAGTAGTCAAGACTTAATCTCAGTTTTCTCTGTCTGATACACTTACAGTGACTTGTTGTACTTGCTAAGGAATTAGAAATATACAGTATATGGTCAGTGGATTATTATGGCTGGTTACAAGCTATGGATTCAGCTCCACTGCAGTACCTCCTGGTATCCACATGATGGAGATAGAAGATCTTGACTGCGAGGGATTCTCACCGCCATCTTACACTTGAGCCCAAGGCGTTGATAATACCCTTACACAGCTCAGAAAAAGACTCAGCACCTTCACTGTGCATTTACTTCCCACAGTACTGTAAATACTATGACATAATACCTGCCAATTGGTTTTGCTTTTATCCAAAAAACCCTACATGTTTGCATAGATTTGGGTATGGGTGACCCTGATGGGAAACAAACCTCTGACCTTAACAGTATTAATACCATACTCTCCCCATTGAGCTACACATGACCACAAATAAAAGGCTCTATGTTCGAATGGGAGCTGGGGCTTTAACATGTGACAGTGGCCCAGGTGAAACAGAGGGCTGTAGATTAGTATGTGCATTGAGCAGAATCAGTCGGCTCCCTACAGACCAGTACTTGCTGACACTTGCTGGTAAATTGGCTTTGTGTGGCTTATTAGGCTATTAAGGCTGCTAAGTGATGCAGTAAATCCAAGACTTGCAACAGGTAGAGAAAATTATGGCTGCTCCTTTGGCAACTCTACAAAGAGCTTGCATCATTTGTCTCCCGCCAGCACACAGCGAATATAAATATATGCACAGCTACTGCATACTCATCTTCGCGCACACAGGCACATAAATGTACACACACTACACCTACACACACACACACACACACGCCACCTCCAGAGTACTGGGGGCAATCAGAGGACAGGAGTGGACACCGTGTTCTGTAAACTTTTGGCCAGTGCCCTCAGAGGATCTACTATCAGAGTTATTCATTTATTTACACCCAGCAGGAGCCAAACTCTCTGTCTCTTTCTCTAGCTCTCTGTCTTTTTCTCTACCTCTCTCTCTCTCTTTCTCTCTCCTTCCACCTTTCTCTCTGGCTTCATTACACACACACCCAAAAAAAACAAACCCCAGCGGTATTTAGGCTCATCCAGTTGTGCCTCCTCATAAAAATTATTGAATTGTTGTATGTATAATATTACATGTTTTTGTGAATGAAAAGAAATAATTCCTTATCTTTGCTGCGACTTTACAATTTTGTTTGTGCTGTGTGTGTGCGTGTGTGTGTGGTGTCACGGTGGCGTGTATCAGTGGTAGTAGCTATACTTAGAAAGTTCAGGGTTAGCTGACATCCATGAATCACAGGCTGCTTGTTTTGGATGGCAGAGGGGACATTAGTCCTTGAGGATATTTGGCTTTCTAGGCAGCTGCCAAAGTAAAGCTAGCCAGGCTCAGCAGGACACACACACACACACACACACACACACACACAAGCACTAAAGCACTCTCCCTCGTCCCCTATCTTGCCTTGGTCTTATTCACATCAACTGTACTGTGTATTATTAACATTAAATACTGTAAACAAACAAAACCATCTCCTCAAGGCTTTGCGCTGCTTTTTACATTGTGCGCCATCACGTTGGAATTCACAGGAAGTCTGCTGTGTTGCTTTATGGCACGAAACAGGAAGAGGGCGCTGTTGAAAGCTTTCAGTGTTTTTCGTAATAGCAGCTGGTGGAATGACTGAAAGAATGATTGGAAAATCACTTCCAACACATTTATCCTCTTCAGTGAAGAGAAAGAGAAAACAGACGTGTGCAGTGATTCACATCAGGGAGGGGTGGCAACATCCTGTTTGTGACAGGAAGCAAGGGTTTATGGGAAATATGGTCTTAATTTTGAGAAATATTTCCAATACCGAAAACACAAGATAGATGGTACCAATACTCTTGACTTATTTGTCGACTTATTTGAAATCACAATTTATATGGCACGAATATAGTGATGTTCAAATATGCTAGCTTTCACATAGCACCATTTCGGATCAACGGTTAGCTTCATTAGAAAACTTCACATCACAGCCATCAACAATCAAGAGCTGATTATTAGCTGAGGTCACTCAGTCTGTTGTTTTTCTTTTTTGTCAGAGCACCAGAATAGAAGAAAAGCCTTTAATCTCAGTTACTAGAAGTCAGATGAACTGTTGATAAATGACATTTATTATATAAGTATAATAATAATTATTATTATTATTATTATTTACCATTGTTGCAGTATCACTCAGAAGTATCCACAGTAAAAATCACAAGAGAACACAGATAAAACCACTTACGAAAAACACTTTCCAGCTTGGCAACAGCTGCATTTCCAAAAACATCTGTCTCTATATTGCCAGCTTATTTGTGGCATGAGCTAAATATGAGGACGGTGACGGTGAATTACTGACGCATGATTGATTCCACAAATCTCACTCACTCCTTACTATTTCTTAAATATAGAAAAAACAAAAAAAAGCCCTTCTGCCTTTATAAATTGAGCAGGCATGTGCAATCTGAGTGGGATCGACCCTTGTATTTGAAACTTATCGTTAATAACAATGTTATTATTAGCTTGGGTTTTGCACTGTCCATGAATTATAAATGTGCAGGAAAGCTCACGTAAATCCAGACATAATAAATGATAGTTAGTGTGTGTGTGTGTGTGTTTGCATTTATATGTGCCTAACTTCCCCTGGTAGCAGGACACACAGATGAAGCAATCTAATCACATTTTCATCTGATACTGTAATTCCCCAGCAGCTCTTTGAATCGGCTTCATCCTCGTTTGGCTTGATGAGATTATCGGAATACAAACAGGCGGCTGTTTTCAGTAAACATCTAGTTGCCAGTATCTGATACAAAAAAACACCCCGACATCTGGGTGACCCATTTTATGGAATTACAGCTAATCCCCTCCAATTCCCCAAATTCAGACCTACCTTTGACTTTCAAATGTCACACAGATGTCATAATTATGAGTCACGGTGCACCGAGATGATGTGGACATTTTTGCCGGTGCTTATGTGTTGATCTAACTGTCTGGCAATGCAGTTTTATGCTCGAGTTGTTATTTTTTCACCTGGCTTATAATGATCAGCAATATTACCCAGTTAAATGCTAACAGCGATGAATTTGCATATTACATAGGCCCATCAAATGTTCCAACCTTTTTTGTAAGCAATAGATTGAAATTTGGATTCTGGTGTTTTTGCCACTGGTTTTCTTTTTGTGAGCGAGTTGGATGCTAGACAGGTGTGGGAAAATAGCCCCCCGTCTCTCAGGACATTGACACCTTTAAGCCAGAACTATTCATGGATGATGCAGTGTTATATGGACACAGCAACAGAGCAGTGAAACAGAGTCTGTTACTCTCCTGGGCAAACAATAATAAGGCTATGGCTGGTCGGTCAAGTTCAACTGAGCTGGACGCTATAGGAATTCACTGAAGCGTCTCTGCCTGTCTGTGTCTTTCATTCTGCCCGTTTAGCTTCCTTTCTCTTTGTCATTATCTCTGTGACAGAAATGAGTTATTTATGGGACTAGAGGGAACCCAGACCAGGCGACCGAAGCCCAGAATTTAAAACCATAACCATGCCTAATGAATGAATTTGAATAAACTGAAATTTGTGGAGCTGGATCCAGCCGAAAGGATCGGTCTGTCTCTCTCCGCCCGTCTTTCTGTCCGTCTCTCCATCACTGCTCAGCCCGACTTTGTCAATTGTGTCGCAGAATTTACACACCAGTGCATTTTGTCTTTGTGATGATAGCACAGCGCCACTTTTGCCAGCCAGGACAGCGTCTGTGTGACTGACAGGTCATTGTTTTGGGGCTCTGTGGCGCTGTGTTATTGCAGCAGGGCTCATGGTATTAAGTTTCATACAAGGGGCGGTCAGGGAGCAGCCAGTTCAAGTAATCAACGGGACGGCCACCCACATGGCCTTAGGCCTTTACTGACAGTTAGGTGGCTAAATATTATGGATACACAGTGGCCTGGAAAAAGTGTCTCCATCAGACAGACCTTATCAAGTCACACACTCATTCAGGGGCACATGCAGGGAAGCACACATGCACGCTCACATGCACATAAAGAAAATTCACAATGGCCGATATTTGGATACATGAACAGATGTGCAGCTGCATAACACACCCCAAATAAAAATGCAGCTTTTTTTTTCTTGACTTTTTTAATAAATAAGTATTGTTGATCATAATCTTCAAGTGATGCAGAAAGGTCTACATTTAGAACAAGAAGATCTTAACTGCTAAGGTAAGTATTTAGCCTGCATTTCATCCTATGACTTCAATTACAGAGCCATTGAGCTTTTCTGAATATGAGCTGTCATCGGCTGTGTTATCAACACCGCCATCTTCCCTGCTATGGGTGGGCTTGCTACTACCAGACCACCTCAGTCTTTCTCTTTCTCTGTCAGCACACCTGTCAAGGCCCACTTATATCATATCTCCAATCTTGGTGATTGATTATAATGGCCTTAATGCTTTTAGATTAGTCTTAATGCACTGTGCATTGTTATCAATGCTTTTGGAAATGATATCTTATCTATTTCCACATCCTCTCGTGCGCGTTTCAGTATTGGTGTTCCCTTACCAGTGGATTAATCTAACTCTCGTTATGTGTTTGTGTTGTGCTCCGCAGGAGATTGTGCTGGTGCTGTTCTTTGGCACGGAGTACGTGGTCCGGCTCTGGTCGGCTGGCTGCCGCAGCAAATATGTGGGCATCAAAGGACGCCTCCGCTTTATCAGGAAGCCCATATCTATCATAGGTGCACCTGGCATTTTCCTTTGTTCTCAAGTAATACAATGGATGTCGTGAATAATTCCTCTAGATTAGCAACTTTGATTATACAAGCAGTTCAAGGGCCCAGATTTTCTTCAGAATAAAAACAAAACAAAAATAGAAACATTTATATAGTAATAAAAAATATAATTTACCGTATGAATTAAGTAAATTGAAAGTGAAATAATCCCAACCCTGATTTGATAGCATGGTGAGGACTTTTCATTTGTTTTGAAAATTGATTTAGTTTTTTGTTCGTTTGTTTAATTGTTAATTTTTTGTTTGTTTGTTTTCTTGTTTCTTTCTTCCTTCCTTTCTTTCTTTCTTTCTTTCCCCTTTTCACAGATTTAATAGTAGTCATTGCGTCAGTTATTGTGCTGAGCGTAGGCTCCAATGGCCAAGTGTTTGCCACATCTGCTATCAGGTAGAGTAACTGTTATGTTCAGTTTATTAGTTCATCTCTTTTTTTTTTTTTTTATTCATTACTCACAGCTGGAGTGAGAACAAAAAAGATTGTGAGGCTGCGTTGTTGTTTGCAGGGGCATCCGCTTCCTCCAGATCTTGCGCATGCTGCATGTGGATCGGCAGGGAGGAACATGGAGGCTCCTGGGATCTGTAGTCTTCATCCACCGACAGGTAGAATCAGAAGATCGATCTGTCTGTCTGTCTGTTTGTGCTTGTTTGTGTCGTCTGTTATCATTTGTAGATATAAAATTGATCAAACAAAGGCAAAATCCGGCAGGTGAGGCCAAAAGTCATAGCATTTATTAAAACTATACAGAAATAAACAGACAAAACACAAGTAACTGACCAGTTCACATGTGGTTTTGCCCTGTAACCTCTTGCATTGTTATTCTTTGATGCCTCAGGGTGTTTGATCCAGACAGGTGGTTCCCAAACCTAAACACAGCAGCGACTTAAACATTTTTTGTACCAGGCGCACACCACCACCTACTCAGATAAAAAAAAAAAGAAAAAAGAAAACAACCAATGTGAAACGGGGTGTTTTTTCTCCAAATAAGGCTCGCCTGAGGTCAGTTAGTTTCCCGCTCCTAGCTGCTGTTACTTATAGAGGATGAGTGCACTTGTGTGACTGGGCCCTCCTGGCTGCTTATGGGCAGACCGGCCGCTGTTGTCCACGCTACATTTACTGCTTATTACCACAGAGTCCAGTGCACACAGGCGGACGCACGTGCACAAACACACAACACCAGATCTCGCTTTATAAGGAGAAGAAGAGAGAGACAGTCAAGATTACCTCTGCTTTTTCTTTTCTTTTTTTCTGGTTGTGTGCTGGTACACTTGTATTAGCATTTTCTCAAGCAGATACACAACGGAGTCAGCGGACGTAAATCTTTTCTTAATCCCCGAAGCCCTACAGTGTTCTTAGGTTACGGCTTGCACTTGATATTCACGTCTCTGATGCGTAAGAGGAACAGCTCCGATCATTTAGGATTGTGTGCAGAGGTCAATAACATGAAACGTATGATGAGGCCAAAATGAGTCGAATGTGATTTGTTCAAACCTCCAGAGTTGAGCCTTTTTTAGCAACTGTTATACTTGAACACAAATTTGAAAATACTGAAATAACATAGACACAAAACATTAATGCAGTACTTTTAAAAACTGATTTCTGCCTCATTTTCAGCTGAAATTAACTGCATATGCTAATAATGCTTTGTGTACATTTTTTTCCTTGGTAGATGAATGAATGTCCATGGCTGTGTATGATCTTGCACACAGTATCTTCATATCATCCCCTTCAGTCCTGCGCTGTGTGTCTTTTGCAGGAGCTCATCACCACTTTGTACATCGGCTTCCTGGGCCTGATCTTCTCCTCCTACTTTGTCTACCTGGCAGAGAAGGACGCTGTGGACGAGGAGGGCAAGACGGGGTTCTCCAGCTACGCTGATGCCCTGTGGTGGGGAGTGGTAAGACGAGCTGCAC
>OMLF01026144.1:13594-35241 GCA_900302615.1 Holocentrus rufus
TGGCACTCCCTTCCCCGGTCTTGGAGGGAGGACCCTGGGCGGTGCTGGATGGGTAGGAGGAGGCGGTGGAAGGGAGCCCTGTGCGCACCGTGCTACTTACTTGAAGCCCTGCTGGTTCCAGGCCTGGCCGTAGACGCCGTAGGTGGGGACCTGCCAGCCGTTGGGCACGTATTGGCCGATCTGGGGCCCGTTGCCGTACCACTGGCCCCACTGGCCGTAGGGCTGAGCTGCAGGGAAGCCCATCTTGTTCTGCTGCATGGGAGAACAGAGCACAACGCAACAGTGTATGACTGTCAGATTCAATGTGTTCAAATATACAGTCCCTTCTCTCCCAGTGGGGTGAATCTACAATATTATGCAACTTCAGAATCACGTGATTTCTTTTTTTTTTTTTTTTCAATAGCAGGGTGCTTGACGTGTTTGAGACCAGGCAAGAAGCTAAGTTGTCAGGCCCAACATTCACCAGCCATTTCCAAGTATTTACTGATTAAAAATTTGGAACAGAACAAGGCCTCCGAATGATAGTTGGTTACCTGCCAAAGTGGCTGGTATATCAACTCCCGTTAGCCAACATTCCCCAGCATTTGGCTGTTGACTGCTATTATTTTTCATCCCTTGTTCAAGGACACAAATACACTTTGTCTCTGAAAGTTGAACTGAGGCTAGAGAGGATACTGATGGGCAGTGGAAAGCATCCAACCACTGAAAACAATGGCTATTGTCTTCAAAGGGAGCAAGGTGAACAAGACACAGAAAACCTCGTGTGAAAAACCAACAGGCCAAACTGCCCAAATAGAAGCAGCAGATGTTGAAATCAATTTTTTTTTACATAAATCCCCTGAAAGAGCAGAAGTGCCACTCAGTGATCCCTGTCTTCTTCTGTGAATTTCCCCGACTACACCAGGAATTTGCATTACTTTTCTTTCTCCTTTTTGACAGCCAAGATGACAGCCATTTCTCTGTGGAATTCAGTGGGCGGTTTTAACACATCTTGCATTAGGGGGCCAGTTCCTACACCTACCTGCGGCATAGGCATCTGCTGCATGGGGTTCATCATGTCTGGAGTCTCCTTGCCCCAGTAGCATTTGACTATGTGGCCCTCTAGTGAGGTGCCATTCACTGACACGATGGCATGAGCTGCTGACTCATGGGAGTTAAACCTGGACAAAGACGGAGGGAGAGATTGAGGAAACACTTAGAGAAGACGCCTCATTTCCTCTATATTCATTCAGCAATAATGACCTCCCCCACTGCTGGAAATGTGATCTGACTCTAGAAAACTGCTGTAAGAAAAAGGGCACAAATTCATTGTGTGGGCTAACTGGTTGCTCTAAAAAAAATATACAGCACATTTATTATATAATGAAGAATCCAAAGAACATTTTTAAACTACATTAGGCACTAAAATGATATGCAAAATGTAGCCCTGTCCCAAAATCAAACTACATACTCATTCTGACAAAGTTCTGAGCATATTCACACTGTGGAAGTAGAAAAATGCAATATACTCAAAAATTTTCTCAGTTTTTTCAGTTGCATCATTTCCAATTCGTAAAAAATTATGTAATACGTTAAACTTCTAAAATATTAATTACCAAATCAGTACACTAGGAAGTTTAGTGCTCAGTATATACTGTTTAGCACTAGTATGTAGTATTTCACTTTTAGGACATAGTATGGTACTCTAGCACTAAAATGATACCTGCTACCAGAATCTGTGAAGTAAACACAAAAAAATCGAATACTTTTGGATTATTAGGGAAACAAAAGTTTGGCAGGCGACAATGAATCAGTCAGAGCTCATGTCATACCTCACGAAGGAGTAGCCTTTGTCTGGGAAAACTCTGATTTCCATGATTTGTCCAAACGGGGAGAAGGTCTGTCTCATCAGTTGTTCTGGAAGCCACATGAAAAGGAAAGATTAGATATCCGTGTGTTTCCATGTGGGCAGATGTGTCATGAAAAAAACACGAGCTGTATCTATAGAGGAACAGCATCATACTGTGGCCCATTGTGTTTAAATCTCAGGCCTTTATCTGCTCTGCTATTAAAGGCAACAAGTCTTTGGAGTGACCTGCCTGAGGAAAGCAAGTTGGAAAAATCTGCATTTTCTTGTGAACAATTCATTAAATAACACTTTGAGGGACCTGTTCTTATGTACCTGATTTCAGGGTCAATAATGTCTGAACGTCGCAGTTTTGTATTCTAGTATTCATTGGCTTTTAATTGTAAACACTTTCAGTTTTATTTATTGTTTTCAATGTACGTGTTCTATTTCCCCAATAGTGAAAGTAAAATAATGACATACACATATTTTAAATCATCACTCCTAGCATCATCATCAGTGTCATTATAGTTAATGGTAGCAGCAGCAGTCGTGTCCTGACCTGTCAGTCCTGTGCTGACTCCACCGCAGTACACGGTGCAGTTACTGGGGCTGGACTGGTTCACTACTTCATCAAAGGATAGGTGCTTGGAGTTATCTGACATAAAAAAGAAACATATGAACACATGGCTGTTAACACCTGAATCTCACCACTCGTGTGGCCGAAAACGCAGTATGAATGTAAATAAACCTCCACGCACTTTCATAGGTGGTCTTTGGGGCAGGGGGCTTTCTTGTGGCCCAGTTAGTTCGGATCTGTCTGCCTCCTAACCACTGACCCCCCATCTGCTGAATGGCGTTCTCTGCATCCTGCAACACAGCAAGAACTGGGTCATCCCATCATGCCACACAATTAAATAATGCAGGATCTCTAATGACATCACCCCCAACGTTGAAATGTTTAGGTGCACAGGAGAGAAATTACAAAGTGAAATGTATAAAAAGAATTTCAAATGCCCATCACTACAGCAAACATGCTATTTTTTCTTTTCCTTGATAGAATTTATTTATTTTTAAGGAGCATTTTTTCCTTAAATGGTAGTGCTGTAGAATCCTGCCAGTAACAGCAGTGCTGAAGGTTGAAGGGGCATCAGCAGCAACAATTATGCAACAGCACAAGCATTTCTTGACTACTCACCCACTTGTTGAAGAAAGACACAAAGCCATAGCCTTTAGATTTCCCTGTAGCCATATCTTTCACAACACGGGCATCCCTGTGGACAAACACGTTGATGGGAGCACATCAGAAACACGGAGCACAAGATCACTTCAAAATAATATCAATTTATGACCAGAAATCAATGATGAAGGGTGTAGAGGGACAACAGTTCTGTTTCCTTTGAACTTCTGGCAGCGGCAAAGTAAAATAATTTTTTAAAAACAAAATGCACTCAAAATTTCAAAGCATCTAGAGATGATGCATGAATAATTCATATGAAATGTTTAACCTGTCCTCCAAGTCAGACAATTATGCTGCCTCACAGAAAAGTGTAGTTTGTGTAGATTTTAAACAAAACTTCCCAGACTAATTTCATTTTCTTCTATTTGTTTATTCTGATGTCTGTGCGTGCAGGGAGGGGAGGGGAGACTCGATCCTTGTAGTTCAGTTGCTTGAACTTTCCACCTCCTCTCCTTTTTTGGACACTTCCTGCCACCACATGCCTGCTTCATTCCCAGTGTCAGTCCTTCATTCAATAATGTCTGTCACAAATATTGGCTTGATACTTACGATATCCTGCCAAACGGACCGAAGGCAGCTTTGACGTCTTCTGTGGTTATTTCTGGGCTGAGGTCTCCCACAAAGACATGGAAGTGATCTGTAGAAAATCACAGTTAAGACATGATGTATGATATGACGCATTTTCTAACAACACAATTTCAATTTCACTTTTTCAAAACCCTGATTTCAGAAATGGATTAACAGAGTTTGGTCAGTGATTGTTAACAGTCAACGACTATACAATATATATGACTGTCTTCACAATAACACATTATAACCAAAGACTATATAGCAGATAAGAATGTGTGAAATGAGTGAAATGATGGGGTACACACCTACATACTCCTCTAGGTGTATGTGCAATGAGACCAACAAACTTTTCTCACATCTTCCAAAATGTGTTGTGATTTTTTTCAAGTCCTAAAAATTCCTGTATTTAATATGCATCTTATGGTCCTGTAGATTTATGATGGTATACTCTCATGTGTTCTGTGGTACTCATTTGTATGGCAGGTTAACATTTGGTGAAACTCTGAATTGGGCCTCCATAGGAAGGCTGACCTTGGATTATGGCACAAGGGATAATATAATCATGTGTTGCATATTGATAAATGTATAAGACTTTTCAGGCTGATGTAGGAACATTGTCAAAAATCTAAAAGATAAGACAAACTGAGACTTACTACTTGTGTCTTTTTTCTGGCTGGTTGGCGTTGTGGCCCAGTTGACTTTGACCTCCTGTGAAGAGGGGCAGAGAGAGGACAGGCCAGGTGGGGTATGTTTACATCATTCACAGTTTAACACTACTGCCATCAGCTGGTGTAACGCTAAAAAAATATAAAATAAATGCCTGTTGCACGCACTGGGAGCGCACTGGGAAGGAGCTCAATCGTAAGTACCTATTTAAATGCTGACCTCAAGGAGTGAGGAAAATGAAAAATCAAAATGACTAAGAACTTAAAATTTCATATATTAAATTTTTCCTCATTAACTGTAAAGGACGACACTTTGTCAAGGCTAGGCTACTACTGCCATCCATTTATCTGTTGTCATGATGCAGGTTTGACTAAGTAAAATCTACATAATAAGCAATAAAATCTTGTATTGAATGTTCCTTAAAAATTCCTAAAGCTAATGAAAAAAATCTTTGTTCCAAAGATGTTCTTTTGAAGTGAACTGGATCATTCCTTTGATCTGAAGATGTTATGTCACTACAGTCAAAGTCTTTGAACAAGTTGATTTGTTTTGGGAAATAAAGCTTTTACCTCAGTAACAAATTTAGTAAGATTCAATTCACTATTAAATCACTTGTTGATGTGGACATATGTTGTAATGTACAGCATATTGAGTGCTATTACAGGCTCTTTTGTGTGAAAAATTTAAACCAAAACTTAACTTTGAAAAGGCAAGTTAACACGACTAACTGTAGAAACTTGCATTTTGGGTGACAACAATTAAGATAATTAATCTGATAACTGATCCTATGAATTTGTCTAATTTCATAGAAGGCACATCAAATCAAACCCCCACACCCCAAGCCGACCCGTCCCCACTCACCCTGTAGATACGATAGCTTACCTTACCCATTATTTTCCGTCCATTCATGGCTGCCAGTGAGGCAGCAGCATGCCTGTGTTCATAGAACTCGACAAAGCAGTATGGATCATTTCCAGCCGTCTGTCAACGGGAAAACAAGACTGATATTAAGTTCACAGCAAAGGTAACATCACTCCAGATGACACGAGTCAACCAGGAGTATAGAAGTATAGGAGTGTTGGGCCCAGTATCAAGGATTGGGAGAGGAAAATCATTGTCCGGTACATCTGTGGATTAACGTTTCATTTTCAGGTGCACAAAACATCAGTGATTATGTTTTCTTCACATTTGGTCATCAGGTAGCAACTACAAATTATTATAGCCATTTTCACACCCATAACAAAATTTCAAAACAGCAAAACATTCAAACATCAAAATCATCTTTTTCTGTCACAGATGCTAGTGTAAATGTGGATAACTTAAAAACTAAACAGACTATGGTGACAAATCCTAATTTTATGTCAGTATCATCGGTCCATACTGATGGAATAGGCCCTGTATACAACTACAAAGCTTTCTCAGACTGACAAGTTTTTGTCAGCTCCTACAGACCAAATTTTTTTTTCTTTTTATTTAAATACACTGGCTAATGTAAGTGCAGACAACACTTACATCAACTATCATTTTACAACTCTTGCAGGGTCCAATCTGTGTGAAGACCTGCAGAATGAGGGGCTCAGTGACATCCCTGGACAGGTTCCCCACATACCTGCAAACAAGGGGAAAGAGATGGAGGGATGGAGTCTTTGTGAAACAGGAAGTAGCATGCAAACAAAGGCTAGATAACCCAGCTAGCTACAACCCATCCTTCTAACTTAGAGAAAAACAATTCGTTTAAAACACACAAAATCAAAAATGACAGTAATTTAAATATGAACAGAGTCGGTCTGCACTTTACACCGACAAATCGAGCGCAGTGACCCCCTTATTTGAGCCGTCTCGGCCTGTCTCTCTGAGCGTTGACGTGGCTTGTCTGCCAGCTAGCTAACGATAACGCTAGCCGGTGGGGGAAATGCATTCAAACGGGCCTCATGCTAAACGGTTTGGCAAGCTAGCTAATAAAATGACATGTTCAATCCGCGAACGGTCCAATGACTATCCACCAATAATTAAAATAATGTCACACTTTGTGAAAATATCATTCGACATATTTATATATTTTGGGACGAGTTCCCAATTAACTGCGTTTGCAGTTTAAGCTAACGCTGGCTATCGTTTCATTTTCAGACGAGCTACGGTCCCGTCTATTTACACGGCTAAAACAGACATTACGGAACACATACATGTCGAAAAACCAATACCTCGTTATTACATTTTGAAACGCTGCTATCATCGATGTGAAATAATAGTATAGTAACATTATGTATTTTGTGTTGAAGTAACTACGTTTGGGGGTTTTTGTTTGTTACCAACGTGGAAACATTGCTAGCCTTTGGGTCGCGCGGTAGCTAACGTTAGTTACACGGAGCCTTCCAGTACCAGGACATAGACAGGGCCGCTGTTACTCACAAGGTTTTGGGTTGATCGTCGTCCATCATCATGGTTCAGTGGTCGCGTCCTGAGAAGAGTTTAATCCGTTGACATACAAATAGCTTGTGCTGAACTTGGGCGACCGCGAACGTAAAGGCTATATCTACTATTTTATTGTCAATCGGTGCCCGAATCCGCTCACACACACCGCAGACAGCCTCAGTCTGATGCAAACAATGGGAAGTTGAAGATGGCGGAGGAGCGGCGTCAGCAGCGTCAACCTGCGCGCTGAAATGAAGCCAAAATCAAGCGCTCTCTCTCCAACGCGCTCATGCACACGCTCACGCATATGCGCGCACGCGCACGCGCACGCGCACGCACACACACACACACACACACACAAAAGATCTGCCGCCACATCTGCATGATATAAAGCAAAAGCTGTCTAATGAATACCCATAGTTATAACTATGCAGGATAAAAAATTGCATGAAATCACTCGCTGTTTTTGCCAATCCGGAAAAGTACAAAAGAGTAACTAACAGCTGGGCACATCTGGGAAATGCATGTGACCCAGCCACAGACTGGGAGGTCAACTACATGGTAAAACACATTACATCATTCGACTTCATCGTTACTTGATATTTGTATTCAGCTGTAGATGGAACTGCCATATCCCGGCTAAACTGGACGAGGGAAAATTATATAAATGGCCACGATGCAGTGGTTTTGGTTTGAAGAAGAAAACACGTGCGCCGCCCGGGAATCGAACCCGGGTCGCAAGAATGGGAATCTTGCATGATACCACTACACCAGCGGCGCCGCTGCAAAACGCAAGCGTAAGAGTACCTCTTAATGGGAGACAATGAAGAGGAGGGTGGGGGTGATGAAATGACGAGTGAAAGAAAAATGAACTATTTAGACTGGCTTTGCTGCATATCAGAATACTCACATTTAATTTGCAAACTACCTTAAGACACTGAGAAATATGTATTTGGCAGTTGTTCAGGAGGTTTGGCTCCAAAAGAGCAATTCGAGCCCTGTATGGTAAGAACCAATAATAAACCTTGCAAGTCTGTGGGCCTGCAAATGTTTTACCTTCTGAAAGTATAATTTTCCAAAAAATCTACCACTGACCCACTATTTTTAACAAACTGGTGCACTAGTGGGCTATTAAAGATGCACACACATAAAGGTGTAGGTCTTCAAACAGGAAAGTGTGGTCTGATCCCAGACATGCCCCATTGTTTTCCCTCAATCTGTAAAGTTTCAAAAATCACTTTAATCTCTAAACATACAGGAAATGGTCACAGTCCATACTGACACACATTATGCAAAGCAACAGAGGGAGGTCTGATGACAAATAGTATACTGTTCCGTAGTGTGTAGCCATGAGGAAGTCATACTCAAACAGTAATCAGATGCACAAAACCTGTAGGAATGCATCATGCTGTACACAAATAGACATTGAAAATGTGTGACAGAGATGTAAAACATGCCAGTGTTATAAATACAAGCAGGGATCATAGTACAGCAAGCAAAAAGGGCCATGCAGGAAGGTGGGAAAATATTTATTCCACTCTGAATGGAAAGGACTAGTGATAGTGGGCTATCATTCAAACTACCCTGAGGTCCCCCTCTTATCAGACATAGCAGCAAAGCACATAATAAAACACACAAAATTGTTCTTTTCCCAGACACTGGATTCATAACACAATGGTATCTGATTATGGCAAGCGATTTGACAGCGAGGAGTGTCGAGCCCTCTCTGAGAAATATGAACGGGTGTAATATCAAGCCCTCATTACCCACAGTCAAATGGACACACTGAAAAGGGTGTACAGACAATGAAAAGACTGCTGGAAAGCCATTTGAACGTGAGGGGGATACTCACTCTGAGCTTCAAGGACAACAGACAAAATAAGAATAAAGAGCATGAATGTTTTGAGGAGATCTGACCACACTGTATTATTCTCTCTCTTCCCAAATTTGAAAAAACAAACTTGAAAAAACATTCTTTTATATGCTTTTGAACAGCATTGCATATACTTTGTTTGTGGGATAGCCCCTTAGACTTATGAGAGCAGGCCTTGATGTTTCCTATGGTGGTCACCTATAGATTTACCCATATGAACTCTTCCTCTTCCAGACATTTTGGCATTTTATTCTCTTCCCTGTTGTTAATCTTTTGTAAATTTCCTATGATTTTCTCTGATTGTTGCCATCTTCTCCTTTACATGGATTTCACACAATAACAATAATCCATTGCCCCAACTGTTTAAAATGTCAATTTTTTTTCAGACTAGACACTGACCAATGACAACATGGTTCACACCTTTTGTTCCAGCCTTGAATAAGCTGGCCTCCACTTATATGGTATATCAAAACCAAAGAGTTTTACTCTTGTATACTTGTACAATTGAGAAGCAACAATAAAGAAATCTTAAATCTTGAAAGAAATCTTTAATCCATGTAAGCTTCTGTACAACCTCCAGGCTTATTCATCAAACGATGATGTGTATGTTTACAATTTTTAAGATAGCAAACCTTTATAGCCTCAAGGTTTTTTGGACATTCATTTACATTTAATAGCATGTACTGATTTGTATGAAGTTAACCCGTGTTTGGTGAAAATAAAATAGCCTACTGCAGATGATACAGTCAGCTGTCAGCAGAGGTCAGCAGACATTTTTGTTTTCTCTTCTACTGCATGTGACACCCTCTGCTAAATACACCATGTAGTCAATTTTTTTTAAGAGCATTCACTTCGTATCATTATTCATTCATTTTTTGACCATTTTAGTCAGTGAACACATCTGAATTAGCTACTTGAGCCTTGTCAAGGTAAAAGTTAAGGTAAAGGTAAAAAAAAAAAAAAAAAAGAAAAAAAAGCAAGTTGTGGATAATTCTCAACTGTTTAAATCCCCACTTAATAGGTCAACTGGTCCCATGAAAATATTCAAGGCCAAGTAAATTAAGATACTGTTTTCAATTATGAACTGAAATGATTATTCTTAAATGCAGCAGTTGTTTCTTTTAAGTTAGTATAGTTCTATCATAAGTATTTATTTATTGTTGCAGAGGTGTGATGAGTACCTGCACCTACATGAGCACACATAATGCATCAGAGCACTGACAGGTCAGACCACACCTCCACTCCTGTCGGCGCCTCCAGCCTCCTGCAGTCTTCCCCACTTCAGCTCCCACCCGAGGCCTGTGATCTCAAAAGCAGGCAGGAGTCATCGCCATCATCATCTGAGAGGATAGAAAAACTCATTCAGCATCGCCACCATGCCGCTGATCTCCAGGCTGGCAGGCTGGCCCTGGAGGAAGTCCTGCAGAGGAGCAAGAGGAGCGCTCCTCTATGTTCTCTCACCACTATGGACGAGTCCTCCATCAAGGCTGAGGGTCAATCACGTCCACTTAGCCAATCTAGACCTCAGCTCGCCTGTGCTAGTTTTGACTTGGCCCTTCCTTTTCACCCTTCATCAAACTCTCTAAAGGCTTAGGAAAGGAGGAGTGTAGCCGTAATGTGGCAGAATACCAGCATCTGTGCTACTCTGTGGTTAACCCCATGCTGCGGTACAGCAGGGGCAGTGGCCTTGCCTCTGCAGCAGGGAGCTGGGACACCGCATCAAACAGCGCCTGTGGGTGGGGAGGCACTCTTCTGCTTGAGTGTCACCAGCACTCCACTTGCTGAAGGACTCCAGGAGATCAGAGAGTCTGTTGGTGCAAGAGTTTACACAGCCCACATTTTGCAGAGGAAAAAGTAGCAGCAATTGATGTAGTGATATACTACTTCAACTTCTAGATTTTATTTTAATGAATATATAATAGTTAATATTTTCATTTTATTTTGTGCCTTTTTCATTTTATCTAATGTTAAAACCTTGATTACAATATATTTATTTATATTACTATTTGCAATAAAACATTGAAATGTAGTGATATAATTTCTACATTTAATATACAGTAAGTTAATGTTGGGTTAGTGTGGGAGGTGTGTGAGGATTAAGTACAGAAGCTCTGTGCGTGCGTGTGTGCGCGTGCGTGCATGTATGTGCATGACCTTATAACCAAATCAGCCAGCAAGTTGAGAGGCTCCCCACTGTCACCTCCTGAACCCTTATGACCAACCAATGGAGCTCATCTCCACACTGAACAAGATGGAGAGAGCCAAGCAGTTTTTTCATTCACATGCTCATTTTATACATGATGTTGTGTTTTGTTGTCAGTTGGATGCATATTTTTTTTGCAGTGTTGGTTTTTGCTTGTTTGTGTAGTTTGCTAATTTTGTTTTGACTTGCGCTCTATCAAAGGTTCCTTGCAGTTTTTGTCCTTACTAGATGGGAAATCTGCTTAAGCCACAATAGGCAACTGTAGGATTTTTACAAGGTCCTTGTTGGACTGCACGCGTTTGTAATAGCTGTGGTGGCAACTTTTATAGTTCAGCAGATGGTCCTGTAACACCACTCTCAAATGGGTATTAAGTAGGCTGATCTGTGACCTTTTTTCAGCTTATCAGAGATCAGCAGGAATTGCAACATAGAAGTTGTCTTCCAACAGTATTGTACACCAGTGTCATGAAATCCCAGTGGGCCGTTTTTGGTGTAAAGTGCAAGCCAGGCAGTGAGTTTTAATGCGAGAAATACCAATAGCAGTATCTGATGATCTAATTACTGTCCCTAGTTTGAAAAAAGCAGCTGCTCACCATAAATTACTCAGAGAGGTTACTCAGAGATAGTCTATATATAGTCTATATCTCTCTCTATGGGCTTTGGGTTACTCCTGTGGTGATCTGCCCGATGTTTTGTTTCGTTTTACTCCTTCAAGTATGTTTTCAACATATAAAGGGAACATGACACTTAAAATGGAAGGTGGTTCTGGTGTTGATAAAAAACATGATGGCGGTAAGGAATTCCAAAGTGAAGTGAAGCCGAGGTAGAAATGTGCAATATCCAGTTCAGCCGCAAGATGGTAGTAATGACCACAGTATTATGATTTAGAACGCTGGACCTCTTCGTTACCTTATCGATACACACGAAGAAGAGTCAAACTTAGGAGGAGAAATGGCTTCTCCTGCTGGTTGTGAACATTATGTGCGCAGCTGTTTATTGAAAGTGAGTATGCCTCATTATTATGATGGTGCCTTATTCTCTGTTGAATGCACATCATTATATTTCGCTGCTTCTTAACAGCCCAGCTTATATGCTAGCAACCCACACAGCTAATGTAAGCGAGGAAGCGGCAAGCAAGTTAGCTACGTGGCTAGCAGGGCTGTGTATACGAGTCGGCATATTACCGTGATTCCCATGTTTCAGCGGTATTATGTTAGTATTTGTCCAAATAACCGCGTGTCCAGCACAATGTCGAGGGCGTTCAAGCTGATTAAGAATAGCAGTGGTCGATTCATCCGTTAGCTAGCTTACCAATCAATGACCTGTCACGTGTTCTTTATAGTTGATGTAGCTCATTAGTTCGCCATAAATGTTAAGTTTTCTAGCTGCAAGAACGAACAGCGACATATCTATCTTGTGATTATGCCCCACATACCATACACTTCTCCATTATCGATGTCATGACAGTATTTTATCAAATCTACGTCAGGCACCTTGCTGTGGCAAACTGTATGTGTGTCGACTGTGCCATGACGCAGAGGAGAACCATCAAATGGACCGCTTCCAGGTCACAGAAGTGCAGTGCTCTGACTGCCAGACAGTGCAACAGGTAATAATAATGGTCATGACTAACTGTATATAACACATTTTAATACAAGAGATCTTCATGAGAGAGAAAACAAATATCGAGCTTACAGCTTTAGCAGAGACAGTCAGCTTGCTTTGATTAATACACACCGGGAAAAACATGTATAAATCTTGATATTGCTTCTCCAGGCACAGCAGACTTGCCAGAAGTGTAATGTGCAGTTTGGGGAGTATTACTGTGATATATGCCACTTGTTTGACAAGGATAAGAAGCAGTATCACTGTCAACTCTGTGGAATATGCAGGTGAGTAAAAAATAGTCTATATGTAGTTTATGCTGCACCAGTACTATTAAGTAGGGTCTGATTGAATATGATGGTAAAACATGATAGGTACATATAGATACTTGAGAGGCAGAAGTACAAATTTCTTTGAAGATCTTTTTTTTTTTTTTTAAATTTCATGACAAAATTGCCATTTTTTGCTGTCAAAGTCTAAACTAACAAAGCATAAACCTGCATGGCTGTGTTGGTTGATTTTAACATTTCAAATTTGAATTTCAGTGTCTCTGTACCAATTAACATCACCTTCAACACTTGTGTGCATTATCACGCAGTCACTTTTGCACTATGTGATAATATTGTGTACAGCAGTATATGACACTGCTAGGTAACCAGTAGCTTACAATCTAAATGTTACTGTATGCCTGTGTGACTGAGGAAGTGATTTTTCTCATTTCCTCTTCCTGTGTTTTCTCATTTGCGTGTTCAAATGAAACAGACAAACAAATAGGTCACAGCTGGTGGTTTTAGTGGTGTCACACTGCTGCGGAGAGACAAATCACATTCTTGGCGTGGCTGCGTCTAACATGCATTCATCCTTTATCTGTACACTGACAATCTTGTATTGCTTGACATGCCTGTCTATGGAATGACACTGGGTTTTCATACCTACAGGATTGGCCCAAGGGAGAAGTATTTCCATTGTGAAAAGTGTAATTTGTGTTTAGCCACTAGTCTGCGGGGAAACCACAAGGTGATTTCTTATCTTCATCTGTTGTGACCTACCCAGATTACATCTATTATTCTTGATTACCATCAGTGTTTAAATATGTGTTAATTACATGCCATCATTTTGTTTGTTACAGTGTGTGGAAAATGTTTCAAGACAAAACTGCCCAGTATGTATGGAGGTAAGATATTAACTATAAGGGGATTGCATGGTGAGGGATGTTTTATTTCAATATATCCTTATATACGCTGTTATTTGTTTTCATCATGTGGCTAACACATGTTGTATCATTTTATTTGTATTTCAGGATATCCACACTTCCAGAATAGAAGCACATGTTCTTCCATGTGGCCACCTTCTACACAAGTAAGCCTCTCTATGTACCATCAGTGTATGGCTGGGCACAATGACCAAAATATCATATTACACTCTTTTGTTTGGATTTGTTGTTCTCCCAATACCAGTTACACTGGAGACAATATTCATTAATCTAGGGCCTAGTTCACATATATTTCACCTTCATTTACACTGTTTACTTTTTGTACTGTTCTTCAAAACAAAAACAAAACAAAAACTGAAAGTGATCACTATTTAATTATTATACATGAGGAGAATTAGAAATAGAAAATTAAAAGTATAAACAGGAATATAGTTAATGAAAGTATGAAAGAAAAGAACAAATACCAATACTTTAAAATGTTATTTTCCAGCCTGACGTGAGTGTTACATGATGCTGTACCAATTGCTGATGTTTCAAAACAGTCAGCTTGTCATTTGTAACAATATGTATGTGGTTTTGTTATTATTATGATTGTTGTTGTTTTTTGTACGTTTGCATTTCAGACTTAATGTGTCTTTGGTCTGTTTGTAGCCAGTACTGTCTTTTGGATGTATAGATTTTGAAATGTGATTGGGACAGTGTTACACTAAGCTTTTCAATCTTTCAACATTTTATTTATTTTTTTTTTTGCTACTTCATTGTTACCTCCAGGTGTATTGCTAAAGGCTCACACTTCACAGGCTGCCCGATAATGATAGTGGTTATTTTGTTGTGCCATGCGGTGTGGTGTGTCATGCGGCATTCTTTTAAAATTAAATTCCCTAATCCTATTACAAAACAAGTTTTCGTGAGTCAAAACACATGCTCATTTATAAGGTTGATAGGTAATAGATATTTTATTGTTTTACCATCATTGTATTTGAATTTTGGCATTGTTTACACACTTTCTACTCAGTTACTTGGTCAGAACACCAGCACACTCCATTGTGGCAATTTGTCTCATTCAGCAGTGACAATTCATTTTCCAACTGTATGGCAAAAGATGTACATTAACATGTTTATTGGTCTCCCTCGCAGGACGTGCTTTGATGCCATGATCAGAACTGGGTATGTCTCACAAGTCTCTGAATAGTCACTTCATTGAAGTTAATGAACAGTTTATTAATGAAATGAGAAGCTTTTGTTCCGGAGTGAGATCTCCTCCATTTGGAAATAGTGATGTTCTTGGACAAAACACAACACTAAAACCAGTGAAAGCCGTGGTAAAAAGTGTAATTTTTCCTTGTTTGTGTCAGTGCGTACCGCTGCCCTCTGTGTATGCACTCTGCCTGGAACATGGAGGACCAGTGGGATCAGATGGACAAAGAGATCGCCCAGTCACCCATGCCCACTGAATACCAGGATGCCACTGTCAAGGTAGGAACTGCACCATTTCCCACAGACTGGTGGGGAGGTATTTTCATTATATTAAGACCTTTTGTGGGTTATGAATTATATAATTGTCCTGATCTACAGTGACAACAGAGTGTTCAGTGGAACCCAATAGTCAACAGGACAATGTTGGGCAGATTTGCCATTTATCTCCAATACCTAAAAAATGTCAAGTTACTGTTTACAAACTTCAGTGCCAACAAGTGAGTTTGAAGCAAATCATAGAAATTTAAGTTTCATTATTGATTTCATAACTGAGAGTGCATTCGTCTCCTTTGTGACAGAGAACAGAACGTGACACAGATTTAGATCAGTTCTATTTATCTAAGGATTGACCGGCTTTTTATTTTGTGATCATGCTGCACAGATGAGCCAATGTGTGGGAAACACTTAATTATACCGTAATTATACCAGACATGCCAGTGCATAGCACCTCAGACTTGAATATTCAAGTCATACGCAGTTGATATTTTGTTTATTTATTGTTTAAGTCTTTGTGTGCTGAAAGTAATTACCGATCTTTGAGTACCATCCAGTCAAACATTTTCTTGCTTTTTGTGATGAGAAAAGTCACTTGAAAACATAATCAATGATAAATAACGGATGTCCTGCTGAAAAGTACGAGTAGTGCACTTCAGCTGTCTTGTTTACTTTTGGATTGCTTTGTTGTTGTGCTTCCTAAATTTAAATAATTTGCAGTTAAACAAAAATTTCAGACTGTAAGTTGGATAAGGGTACGACTTTGTTTTATCACTGTCCACATCTGGTGTAAGATTACATAGGTTTAATTTTTAAATACCTTTTCCAGGTTAATATTTGAGTAGTCCAACAAGTTATTACTATCCAATGTACTGTATGTGATGAAAGCTTCTTAGCATAGAGATGGATCATAATTCATTCACCTACCTCCATTTCAGGTTTCATTCAATCTGTGTACCAAAATCCGATCTGAAAAATGTTGTAAACCTGGGCCTTGTTGACTGTTACTATTACACAAGTAATCCTCAGATTGTCCTTATATCTAGTCCCTTACTGTGCTCTGGTCTGTCTGTAGATTATATGTAATGACTGTCAGGCCCACTGCATGGTGTCTTTCCACGTGCTGGGCATGAAGTGCAGCGGCTGTGGCTCCTACAACACGGCCCAGGACGGTGGACTCATCCAGCAGCCGCAACAGCAGCAGACGGAGGAGGACACCGAGACTGAGGTGGAAACGGACACAGAGCCAGAGCAGCAGGACCAACCTGAGTGACCTCCGTCACCCATATTATATTTACAGTACATCAGCTGATGGGCTTACTCACAGTGACTTACAATCAGTGTAACAGTAGAGTAAGAGTAAATTACACGATTGTAAACACAAATAGTAAGAAATACAAGCACCAAACTGCAGTGCCCATACAATATATATAATATATTAGGCTCACACCCCAGCCTAAGTGACGTGCTGCACACACACTTCTCCATTAAACAAGCACTTTAAAGGGAAGAATCAGGATTTGTAGAAGCTAATCTTATTGATCAATTTAAAAAAAAAAAAGGTTTCTCCTAGAAATCAAGATGTTTTCTTGCTGAAGTTTTTGTCAGAAATGATCAGTATCTTCTTAGGATTTGTTAGCAGTGCCAGTGAAAATGAATGTATGGAAGCTGTTTCTCTGAAAATCACACGCAAGTCCTCTCACACAGTTGTATTTCTTACTGCTGCACCTAATGGAAATAGATTGAATGGCTTGTTTGGGATTCTGAGAGAAATTATTTCATTCTCCACTGGCTCAACTGGCAGTCCTAATAAGATGCTAGGACTATTTTCTCAAAAGCATAAATCTCAGTGTGATCGTTTTTCAGATATTATTTAGGGAGTCTTGGTTAATGACAGCTGTTGGTTACACTTTCCTTCTCTATTTGTCTTATGTCCAATTCTGTAATAAAAGTAGATTTCTGAGAAGCTGTTGATACAGAGTGCCTGGATACTCTTCACCACCTTTCACTATAGCCTTGAAGTTTATTTCTGTGATAAAACTATTGGTCTCTCTTGAAGTCCCATGCTGATCCATCCTGGCACAATTCTCAGTGAACTGATTTGCCACTGAGGTTTCATTGAATTTTTTTTTTGTTATCAAATATACATTGACACTTTGTCATCAGTAAAGGTTTTGTTGAATTATGGTTGCACAGCAGGCCCTGGTGCTTTGAGGTTAGACAGTATAAGAGTATACACTCAGTTTTTGATAAAAACTGATGGTATAAGTGATACAATATGCAGAACAGAATTCAGACACAGAGCACACTGGATATATTGTGAAACTCATGTTTAACCACCACCAGCCTACTTGTCAAATCCAAGTGAAGAAAGTGCATTTTATTGCCAATGATTAATTTAGGTCTTAAAATATTAACCATTTTCAAATCCTAAGTATTGAGTGGGTATTTTGACATAAAATGGATAAGGTTTGCAAGAACAACACCTATTGACCACTTCCCTCTTGTGTTGTGAAATCCATGTATTAAGGTGGTGTGAGGAGGAGCTCTTTGCCCAAGATTTTTGATTTTTAGTGTTATTTTTACTTTCAAGTGTTTTGGTTATTTTTGCAAAGATGGTAATCAACATGAATGTATTAAATATGTTTTTACCATTTTGTATGCAGAACCATTCATTTAACATCATCACAGAACTCTAAAGATAAGGGTATTTATTTAGGACACATTACATCACATTTTAATTTAAACTGCTCTACAAAATAATATATTTCAGCTGTGGTAAGCTAAGTTGTTGCTTGGTGAAAGAACTCCATTAGTCCTTCCTCAAGCCATAATATAACATGACAATATGACATTTACTTAATCCTTAGTGTTACCTTCAACAAAAAATGTTTCCTTTTATTCAGCAGTGGTGTAGCACCACGGTAAGAAAATTACCACTACTGCTGCAAGAAGTATGAAATCTAATCAAGTGTAGTATTGATATTTAAAGTAAATGTTACTATAAGAGAGCATCCAAAATCAACATGTAATTAGGGTACTAGTAAAGACTGCACTGACGATTACTTGGACCAAAGCCGAAAAACAATGTGGAACCAAAACTCATATCCATAAACACCAAGGATATATGAAAATATAAAGAAAATACTGAGATCATAGGCCTATATCGTCTCTAATTGGTTAGCTTCTATTTGTTCAGATGCTGTCTCCCCTGGGTGGACTGGGCTCAGGAGTAGTGAACTGCAGGGTGAAACAAACAGGAACGCCGGTAATGGCTTCTGTGGTCCCGACTGGGATAGGCTGGGGCGGGACTGTGGAGAGCGGTGGAGGCGTTGGGTTGATGGTGTCTGGAGAGAGGGAAGGAGCGGCACCCTGTGGGAATACATGGTATGTGGCGGTCGCAAGGGGTGTTTGATTTATGCCAGTGGCATCGATACCTATGGTAAAATCAGCCTCAGTAAGCACTCTCTGTTGTGAGTCCCCCATCTCTGGCTGAACACGTGCAATATCAGCATTAATGGAGTCTTGCGAAAGATCAGAATCGGGCATATCCCGAGAAATGTCTATGCCAAGGGAAGTATGTGAAGGATCAGTATCTGGCATCAGTTGTGGTGCATCGGTGTCAGCAGAGGTTTGTGGATCCTCGGGGTCCGGCAGGAAGGAGGCATTGGTATCTAGTGTGGCTTGAGAAGGCCCAACTTCTGGGCCTGCACTGTATGGAGGATCGGTCTCCTCCATGGCGTTAGGTACATCTGTCCCTGGAAACGCTGGCTGCAGGGTCCCTGGGGGCTCTGTATGAGTGGCGGTTTCCTCTGATGAATTGGATTCACTGGACTCGGACGACTTGGATGAATCCTCACCCCCATTTAGACAGACCTGTTTAAGTAATAAAAAATATTCTTATTTACACAAGACACCTACAAGTTGTCTTAGGTTGCATTAAAGGGATGAATAATTGTAGCAGGACAGGAGATCTTACTCACAGGTTTGGACATTGCTACAGTCACCATGAAGATAGCACAAAGTATAGTCCTCAGGGTCGTCATTATTATTTATACTGTATTTACTGAAAGACAAAAGGGTTACTTGACTTATTTTGCCATAACCACTATAATGGGTACCTGAAATTTTGAGCTTTTTAAAAGCTTTCCAGAATGGAGTTGAATAAATGAGACACAAAATTATTTCTGGCATAAAACTATGTAATTATTGAATGTGACTGAAGACATCTGACATCTTGAGCAACATACTAACAGAATAGTAAAGTAAAACATTTAGTATTAAAGAACATGTCTTCATTTTTTTTAATGATCATCAGTTAACATTTTTTCCAAGATGAATAGCAATTTAGAATGAAACCTTTCATTTTTCATTTCAGTTATTACACCTACCTTGTCAATTTGAGTACCCTTTTATTCCTTTTCAGCAGAAAGAGAAATATGTTTACAGCACTGAGTGACTGACTCTGACTTGAATTGGGCATTGCTTTATATGGCTGTTGAAATGCGTGGTCACAGCAAAATGCCCCTCAATAATTCATTCTCTGGTTTACATCCCTAGCAATATACACTTCAGTCCTGACTATTGTAACAAGACTAAAATGTTAAACACCCCAGACACAGTGAAATTACAGAGTACTAAAAAAATTTACTGATGATAATAAGACAACAAATATACCAGAAGTACAGAGCAAAGTAAACATGTTTTTGTGGTATTGGTGTAAACAATGGGAAGAACTCAATTTAGATCATTCAAATGTGTCATCACAAGTGCTTGGCCAAGTCTCATCATGCATACTCATTACACTGACTGAATTAAAAAAAAAAAAAAAAAACTTGGTGAGGAGACAAAATCTGGCTTTGCTGGGAAAATAGAACAGATCTGATTCTTTGATTTCCTTTAATCAGTCAATATATCCAATACATTTTATAGAATTATGTCCAGACAGATGAAACACACAAGCAACCCCAGCAATTTAAAGAGTTTAGAGTTTAGAACATAACACATTTTTACTAATGCAAGAAATTTTTTAAAAATGCACATTTCACTTCCACTTATTTCTGAGGAACAGAAACCATCTTTGATTCATACAAAATACATGTACCCAAATCAACATCAATTCTTGGAGTGATTTACAGAAAATGCAACAGCAAAATAAGCTGGAATTCCCAATTCACCAATATTACAAGCAACCAATAGATTTAGCAAACAGGCCTGTTTCCCTAGACAATGTATGATAGAGAAGTACTATCTAACTTTGGTATTTCCCTAACATACAACATTTGTGGGACACTTGGTTGTCTGAGGACTGAGTTCAGAAAGTGTGTTTTGCACCAACATCTTCTGAACATCTGCAGCAGTCTTTCCATCCTCGGGACCATGTATCAAGACCCCTGGGAAAATGATCATGGGTGATTCAGACTGTTGGGGATTTTCATCACCTGAGGTGTTTTCATGCAGGTCAGCGCCAGATACTTCTTTTTTGCTTCCCCCACTGCCAGTGGCAGATAGATCTCCTTTGCTTTCCCCAATGCCAATTGTCTTGGCAACTTCAGGAGGATATACAAAGAGGTGTCCCCCTGGTTGTCTGAGAATTGGCCCTTGCCCTGCCCATGAATCTCCAGCTTGTCTGTCCCCAGGGATTCCTGCTTGCCCTGCCCCTGCCAATGAACTTTCCCCTTGATTTTCCAGTAGCCTTACTTCTTGCCCTGGCCTTAGATATACCCAAGTCCCGTCCATTGAGCTTACTGTTTGCCCTGTCCCACGGCTTCCCGCTTGCCCTGATGATTGACTCCCCCCTTGATATGGTGGTTGCATTCCCTCTTGCTCTGGCCTTTGATATACCCTGGTCCCTTCCATTGGTCTTACTGCTTGCCCCGTCCCCTGACTTCCTATTTGCCCTGATGATTGACTCCCTTGATATGGTGGTTGCATTCCTTCTTGCCCTGGCCTTTGATAATATACCCAGGTCCCTTCCATTGGTCTTACTGCTTGGCCTGTCCCATGGCTTCCCGCTTGCCCTGATGATTGACTCCCCCCTTGATATGGTGGTTGCATTCCCTCTTGCCCTGGCCTTTGATATACCCAGGTCCCTTCCATCGGTCTTACTGCTTGCCCTGTCCCATGGCTTCCCGCTTGCCCTGATGATTGACTCCCCCCATGATATGGTGGTTGCATTCCCTCTTGCCCTGCCAACTGATGTCCCCCTTGATTAGCCAATGGCCTTGCTTCTTGCCCTGGCCTTTGGTATACCCAGGTCCCTTCCATTGGTCTTCCTGCTTGCCCCGTCCCCTGACTTCCTATTTGCCCTGATGATTGACTCCCTTGATATGGTGGTTGCATTCCTTCTTGCCCTGCCAATTGAATTCCCCCTTGATTAGCCAATGGCCTTACCTCTTGCCCTGCCAATTGACTTCCCCCTTGATTAGCCAATGGCCTTACCTCTTGCCCTGCCAATTGACTTCCCCCTTGATTAGCCAATGGCCTTACTGCTTGCCCTGGCCTTTGATATACCCAGGTCCCTTCCATTGGTCTCACTGCTTGGCCTGTCCCATGGCTTCCCATTTGCCC
>OMLF01026145.1:0-22324 GCA_900302615.1 Holocentrus rufus
AACAAGATAAGCCGCCATCATTTGCCCCCACTGAATCAGCAGCAGCCTGAACCCGCCTGGCACCACTTCAACTGGGCAAGACTGACAGATAGCTACCCTTTAGCGCCTAGCACACTTCTGAGAAGCAACAGAGCCATGGGGGGGTTACTACAGAGCAAGCACACACAGGCGCGCACGCAAACACACACACACACACAAAATCCACAATGGTAGTCGCTCAGGGTGATTGCACCTGACAGTCCTGGGTAAGTCCACCATACAGCCAGAACGTGGCCAGAAAGGTCAGAAGGTTGAGAGATTGCAAGGACACACTTCAGGAGGGTTAATTAATCACATTAGGACGCAGAACTTACATAACTCAACAGACTGTCAACAGGCGGCGAGGAGAGCAGGTGGCAGAGGAGCAGAGAACACTTATAAAACACGGTGAATTAACGATAAAGATTAACGCCGTGACGAGCTTAACGCAGACGTCTTGGAGAATACCTGGAGCCCTGAGCCGCCGCCGCCGCCGAGGAAGCAGCGGAGGCAGAGAGGGGAGGAAGAGCGCGTGAAGGCGACTGAGAACCATGACAACAGCCCGATCGGAGGCAGCGCATTGCCATGGTGATGGACAGGCTAGACGGAGGAGAGAGGTGGGTGGCGGTGGGCGTGTCTGACACTCAGCGGGGAGTCAACAAGTAACAAACCTGTTGAACCAACTGGCCACTCTCCAGCAAACAAGGGCTTGTTCATACACACGCATTTTAAAGCACAAAAAAAAAACTACTACAAATGGTCTCTCAGCCTCGTTGTCCTGCTTCAGCTGTGGCGTGTCGCTCTCCAGCCCTGAACTCTACAACAGGCACACTCACACATGAAATCCTTCATTATCATTCCAAGGAAAAACATGACGCATACGTGTTTGATAAAACAACTTCCCTCAGGTTATAACTGGGGCTGTTGATCTTTGGCTTCACATTGATTCAGTCTGATTTGCGATTCACTCGGTGATTCCATTGAAGAACGAATTTCTTTTCAAGGATGATTCAATTCAAGTTTGCGAACCTCGGTTCGAGTCAAGGACTTAATTCAATGCTTTTAGACAAGGTTTTATACCACTGAGCAACATGTGAAATACTTTTTCTTCTCAAATGTGAAAAGTCAGATAAAAGAAAAAAGTTGCAATTATTATTCTGTTAGATCACCACAATGTTAAGTCTATTTTTTTTATAAGTGTGAATTAATTGATTCAAAGTATTTCATATTGATTCACACTAATGAAATCTATGAAACTATGAATCCATGACTCTATCAAACTTGGAGCTAGGACTTTGTAAAACAATATGATTTTTCAATCTATTCAGGAAACGTGCGAAACACAATGAATTCTATTTATTTCTGTAGAACTTATAATAAAAGCGATGAATGAATCATTACACCCCCAGTTACAACCTATAAGATCTTACTAGAATTGGGACTGTTCTTTGATACCGTTCATTCAACATAAAACATGCCGAGCCCACAGTCTGAACACAACTGCAGCATCACCGTCAGCCAGTCAGTGTTATCACTTCATTTCTGGATTGATAAGAGAAAAAATATCCAAGCTCTACTATGCTAGGAAACCACAACATCATATCTCAAGTGTGTCATGGAGACGACCCCACATCAAACAGAAGATGGTAACTGTTGATGGTAATTTAGCACATGGAAGACAACCATACGAATGCTTTTTTAAAAAAGGACCATGATCAAATTCAGTCTCCTGATGCTGAATTACAAATCATGTGGACACAAGATAGCACTAATTCAGCTGAACTTATTGCATCTTGGAAGGCAAACTAAAATACTACTCTATGTTCCAAAAAGTATGGACTGAGTGCAGACTGTGTGCAATACACTCAGAAGACTCCAACATATTGTCACATCCAGATAAATTAAGGAACTGACATAACCTTCCAAGGGAAAAGGCATTGCTTGGTACATTGCCAAAAGGACCTTGCCTTGATGGACCCATTCCCCTTCAGATACTCTTTCACTTTTAAATATCATCCTCTAGTGAGTATTTTCCTGATGAAGTGGTGTACCTCGACCTGCCTCGTCCACTTCTACTTCAGTTAGAGATTTCCTACATTTAACAGAATGACTTTCAATGTCTCAGACAGCGGGTGTGAACGTGTTGCTTCAATCACAGGTGGGCACATCGCTCGCAAGCCAGCTAGATCTATTGTGGCCATTGTCGGTGTAAAAAAACAGTATCTATTTCTCTCCTGGAGGAGGACTTTTCTTCTTGTATGACAGACACTAAAAACTGATGTCTACCCTCGAGGTTTCAGATAGTGGAAACTGTTTTTGCAATCAAATTACATTGTAGCGATGCTGGAAATACGGACATGCCGTGAAATGCACCATGACCTTAAGAGTTCAGATCCAACAAACGCTTACGCAACGCAGTGACATACAGCCTCTTCCCTGTTTACAACATTTCATTCATTGTCTCAGAGCAGGGAATTTTATTACTCAGCCAGTCTTGGTGGTCTTTGTTGATAAAATGTAGGGATCATTTTGAAAATGCCGAATCTCAGCGGCCAGACGTGTCACACAAAGATTTGGAGCGATTGAGGCAGTGGTGGCCGAGATACCGTGATGTGGGGACCGATAACGTAACAGGTGTGGTGGTTTACCTTTATTAGCATCCATGGCAGTTACTGGGGTCTGGGGTTTTGCAGGCTCCTTCAAGACCTTCTGGGATGAATCAGGCTTAGGGAGCTGCGGAGGATCCGGCAAGGCGGGCTCAGGGGCGGGGGGAGGTGCTTCCTCGGCCGCCACGGATGCAGCCTCGTTCGCCATGGAGCGTGTGGTGATCCTTCCCTTGCGACGGCCCTGGCTGTTGGCAGTCTTTCTGCCACGCGGCGTGTTTTGCTCCTTTCCGTCTTCGTCCTCCCCACCGTCACACTTTTCTTTGTCCTTGCCAATGTCCCTGTGGTTTTGGAGAGGAAAACACAGCTTTAACCTTGCACATCTGACTGACCAAGAACGGTGGTACAGCAAATATCCATTCCCTTTTGACTCAGCAATAACAAGACTATTTTCGTAATCTGTTTTCTCCTGCATGACTGAACACATTAGGGAAGTCTTTCAGAGGTGGTCCATATGCAAGACTGGTAAAGTGCAGGTACAATAGAACAGAGAGACAATTGTTTGCAGATAAAAGCAGTCGCTTTACCGCACCATACTGGCCTTAGTGCATTTATGGATACAATATCCCCAGTGACCCACACTCACGCACATATTCTGAAAGTATTTTAGAGCTATTACATACACAAGACTTGATTCTATTTACGTTAGCAGGTTTGCTTCATCAGCATGCATTTGTCATTTAATGGATGGACAAGAGTTAAGATTTGCTGCCCGATGAGTCAACTGGGTAAACAAGTGGGTGGTCATCTGTCTAATGTCTGTTAGTTCTGAGGCAAAATAAACACTGTATCCCCCCCAGCTGTGCTCATGAGCATCAGCCCAGTCAGGTCCTGGGATGGTGAGGCGTTCCCCCTGTCTAGACCATTCCTGATTTCCATTTAGCATTTCAGAAAGAGGAAACTCCAGCCTACAACATGATTTGCATTTATTTGTCTTATGAAGAACAATTCACTATATTAAATCATAGAGAACTGCTCCCCAAAGCCAAGACTAATTCTTTAGTTCGTTTTCAGAGGAACTTAATGTTATGCACAATTAGGACTCGGCAATATATCAATATTATATCTGTATTGTGAAATGACACGACATATTATCCAGGATTTTTGAGATTGTAATATTGTGATATGGCATAAGTGTCATTTCCTGGTTTTAAAGGCTGCATTACAGTAAAGGGATGCAATTTTCTGAACTCATCACATTTTTTTAGCTGTTCCATTATGTGTCTCTGTTTGGTCATCTTATCCACATTACAAATGATTATTTATCAAAAATCTCCTGTGTGTACACATCTTATGAAAGCACCGACCGTCATCCTTACAATATTGTCAGAATATCAACAGAGGTATTGGGTCAAAAATATTGTGAAATTTGATTTTGCCAATTTGCCATGCCCTATGCAACTGTGATTTTTTTAATTTAACTGAGATCATTATATCATAGGTGAGTAATTTTACAGGATAATTTTGCTTTCAAGAGCGCTGATATATCAGGGTGGTTTTAAAACAAAAAAAGCTCTGGTCGGCCGTGATGCTCCTTCCAGCATACTTTACAACACAAAAGGAGAACTGTTGATTCCCTAAACCTGCTACATAAATGAAAACACCAGGGCGCACAATTATTCCAAACTTACCTGGAGTCCTCCTTTTCATCTTTCTCTTCCTCGTCCTTCTTCTCCTCGTCCTCTTTTTTCTCAGACTTCTCAGATTTGTCCTCTTCGTTTTTGTCGTCTGACTTGTCTTCTTGTGAGGGTCGTGTTATTTGCTGGAGACAAAAACACAAAGGGAACATGTTCAGTTGCTTCTCCTTGAAGCATCACCAAGCGACATCTATCTGTAGCCAAGTTTAAGTTGTCACTTAAAACATTAACGGCAAAACATTAAGGACTTAAGTACTCATCAATAATAAGAATAATTCAACAGAGAAAACACTATGAAGCCATAAATCCTCAATACCATCACTTCAGATGCATCAGGGTTGTACCTCAGCACTTAAAGTGGTGAATAAAAACGGGTAAATGATTTCCCCACTTGGTAATCAAACAACCACCAAAAGAGAGCGTACAGGGTTTCATTCCACCCAAAGTCTACACCAGGTGATCTCACTGATTAGCTGCTGCCTCTCTGATTGAAGTTGTGCTAATCAATTTAATCACCTGGCAGAGCCATTACTGGAAGATAAGAGAATGATCTACTTAAATATTCAGTCTGAAAGCAGATGGACCAAGTCAGGCGAAGGGGAGAAATGTAAGCTGCCATCTATCCAAATGCTGCCAAGTAAGACAAAAGATAACCACAGTAGAGAAAGATGATGATACTGTACAGATACAAAAAAAAGACTAAGGCATCATTTTATGAACTTCACATAAACAGAGAATCTGCAGAAACTTGCCAAACAAAAAACAAAAGACCACAATACTGATATTGTTCTATGATCTTTGTGCCTCAGTGACAAAATGAAGAAAACTGGGCTGTCTCCAGGTCCGGTAACTTATCTGCCTCAGTACTTCCCTAGCAGAGAGTAAAGGGCTCGACCATGATACTCATTATGACACCAGGCCTCAATATTGAAAACTTGTCCAAAGAATGACAGCAAATGTTCATAATATTGTAAATCAAAAAGGCTGAAGCTGGAGTTCAGAGGGATATCAAAAGAGGGTCTTAAAAACAGGACCGACAGAGTGATTGAGGACAGAACCACATTCTTTATCATCACTGCTGGCGCGGTTCACCACAGAATGCTTCCCTCTGCCTGTTCCATGAAAGCGCCGTGCTGGAACAAGTCTGGCTATGCCAAGCCAAACATCCCATGCTGGTACCAGATGGGGCCAAGGAATGTGCTCCACTCAATGGTAAAGGCAAAAGAGAGGGACTGAGGCATAGAGAGGGAAGACAGTGGCACGACTTAAAAAAACAGGAGCTGTCAGCAGTTTGAGAACTCTATTCTACAACAACATGGCTCCGCACGAGACCGCCGGTCTCATCATACGGCGAAGTCTGATACACAACCGCTCCACCACTGTGCAGAAAACGGGCTGTAAGCAACTGTCTGCAGCAGTCGGAGCAAGTCAGCCTTCGTCGTTCTCTGCTGGTAGCTGTTTTTAAGCCCGTCTCTCCTGACCTGCAGAAATAGTGCGTGCTCTAGCCAGCTCTAACTAGAGCTGGCCAATAATCAGATGGATTTTACCATTTAAGAGTGGAGCTGCAGGGCAAGCAAACCCAAACCTGCTTGAGAGCAAACTGCATGTGATGCTGAGTCAAGTTTTCCCCCATATTCTCCTTGCTAGTCTCTACAGTTCACAACTTTCCCCTTCATTTCCCTTAAATGAGGCCAAAAGTGGAATGTCTGGTAAATTAAATTTGATTTGTGGTTTAAGTCATTACTGCTAGCTGCCTATTTGGGAAAAGCAGAGCTTGCAAGCTGCATTTTTGCCATGCTTTTCACTGTTGTCAAAAGTTTTTGTGTTGATTCAGAGCAAGCGCTGTATTAAAGCTGAAGTGTGCTCTGAAGACCACGTCAAACTGGGACATACTCTGACTCATTTCCTGCAGTCTGCAAAGCATGTTTTTGGCACAAGAGAATCCAGAGAGACCGTTTGGCGGACGGGACCAGGTTGCTCTGGAGTTATTCTCACCATACATGTCCTTCAGTGAGGTGCTGTTCTGGTTGGGTCAGGGAGCGCCTGTGTTTGCTTTGGAGGCGGTCGGGGAGTCGTGGCATTCCTGCCTCCTCTCCCACACTGCTTGCAGAACCTCCACACAGATGTTCTCCAAAAGTCAATGAGGCCCTGTGGTTCTGTGGTTCTTCCATGTTTTTAGATGAAGCACTTTCCTGACCTGGCCTGAATATTTTGAGAGTCTTAATTTCTCCCCTCTTTTGCTGATTCACAAGGCCTGTTTGATTTAGGAAATCACAGAGCCACAAGTCAATCTACCCTTTCCTACCGCAGAGCCGGGGCCACCAGAGGAATCTCTCACACTTTGGCTTCAAGCAAGTCCACTGCAGAAAAAAGGGGCATGAACAACCTTTTAAAAGACTCAACTATTACCATGTTCCACATCTATCCTGGTATTTCACCTCAGTTAAGCTGTCATTATCCAATAACACAATTACTGGGGGAAAAAGGCTTGCTTGAAAATTCAAGTAAAGGAATCATATTAAAGAGAACATATGAACACAGAAAAAATAGGGACCAAATTTAAATTATAGCTGCTGCACAGCAATTGGACAGGGCCGGGCAGTAGCTGTGGAAGAAGTGGTGGAAGAAGTAGAAGAAGATGAAGAGGAAAATTGAGATGATGACAAAAAGAAGAAGGAGATTTGAATATAAAATTGGAAACGTTTCAGAAGAAAATTCCGAAACATGTCTGCAGAATTGGATTCTTTGGATCTTAAGCAACAGCAATAACAGAACATTCATCGGTTAGTTTCAGCATAATGAATCCCACATGTCAGAAGACTTGAAACTGAATCTTTATAGCACCACTCAGGGGTTGAACCTGCAACCTTCAGTACCACAGGCAGGCTCCTAACATGATGTGCCACCTGATCGGACAGCTGAAGTGGCTGCTGACAGCTTTGAAGGTCAGCAGCCCAAACTCATAATACGTGTGGAAATAAAATTGATGTGAAGAGTCAAATGTTGTGGGGTGAAAAAACGAAACTTGGTGGAACTACTCTAGATATAGAGGGTTTTTGAGTGAAGGTTTATTTACATGGAGATTCATCATTCTGTTTTCGAAATCCTGATGTTTAAAGGTGCTCTACTTCACACTGGGGACAATGTACTGCATGGGAGCAAAAATTCTAAATTCTGCAGAAAATTTAGTTTTTGAGATAAAATTATGAAATTTGGCACAGTAAACAAGAAACGTTCTCAACTTCTAACTTCAAACTTGTAAAACTGCTGTGTTGCCATTTTTGCATAATTTGAAGAAAATTTGGCACAGGTCATAAAGCTGTAGCATGTACGGGTGATTTTTAATGATTTTTGAAAGTTTTGGACTTTACACGCCAGCTGTAGTGACATCTTGGGGAAATTTGGTTCCAAACTTCAGCTGACAACATTTTGGATTTGACCACATGGCTGTGCAAAGTTTGGTTTATTTTCATGCATGGGAAGGCAGCTTTAGGAAAAAGAAGAAAAAGAAGAATACAGAGCAAAACAAGATACTACATAAAACAACATTTGTACTAAGTACCAGTTCATTGTAATATTCACTCCAGACTGACCATGGTGAAATAATTTACAATCACCTATTATTTAACATAATGTAACAGTCGGAAATCCCCAGCAGCAACACACGAGAATGTCATCAGCTACTGTTCACCTGATCACTGGATACTGATCACTGCTCAAGATCATTATCACAACCTAATGGAATCTGCCTGACTGCCTGAGTTTTAAAAGGACCATACCGGTCCTATTCTGACTTCCTGTCAACAGTCCTGATCCTGTCCGTCACAAATATCAGATACATAAGCCTTTACAGAATATGCTTTGGTAGCGCAGAAGTCAAGCCTAATTTACCCCAATTCACTGACATTCATGTTCAAACAGTTCGAAAAACTGCTCAGTGAAACTTGAAAGCTGCTACTCGTAGGTAATTCCATCTTGTGAATACTTGGCTAGCATGTATATTTGCCAAAATTATCATTTTATTCTATTATAATCATGCAAAATTTGTGCATTAAGGTTTTTGTGTCCACTTGTTAACTCTGAGATCTTTGGTGAGATGGAAGTTGCCTATCTGGAACCAGCTGCATAGTTTAGGTGTACACCGGGCTGAGTAGCAGGTGCTCCTTGTTTCTTGTTTACGTAAAGGGAATGTGTTTCCTTGTTCTGTGGTGCAACAGGTCAAACTTGGGTTCTGCCCTCTGAGCTGTCAGTCACAGCCACTCACAACAAGACTGAAGAGAGACACTGAGCACAATTTGAATGTGCTTGGAAAAACAGTTTCGTTCAAATTTCAAGGGATGTACAGAATTTTGAATCCCAGTCCATGGTCGTCATGTATTCACAAGACAAAATTACCTCTACAGTATGCATGCCAATTTTCAAGTTTCATGGAGCAATTTTCCACATTTTCTGGACTGTAAGGGAGGTAAATTGGGGTAAACATTAACATGGGGTTAACATTGACTTCTATGCTACATAAGAATTTTCTATGCACATTAATGTTATTGATATCTGTAACCAATATGATCACCACTATTAACAAGAAGTCAAACTACAACCAGTGTGGTGTTTTAACTGCCATGCAATTACCAAAGGGGCCAGAAAAGGAACATCTTCCCATTAGTTGTACAGCAAAAGATTAAATGAACTTTATTGATCCCTAAAGGGAATCTGGGTCACTGAAGCAGCACATAATAGAGATGTGCAAAGACTAAAGTACAATGAGATATGAATAAAAGGTAATAAAGGATATTCATAAAAAACTAATAAAATTAAATCAAGCGAAGATAAAGTAATTCTAAAGAGTCAAAGAGTTTCTTTACATAAAAAGAATCCTCCAATTACCTCCACATTGATTTATGAATCTACAGGATGTGCAAATGCTTTGTAAATCTGACAATGTGAATCGATAACAATATACATTTGTGCACCTTGCATATGTGACCTTGGCACTGACTGCACTGGAAAAGCATGCCAAAGAATAATGTAAGCCCTGACAGCCTCAGCAAATCCACTACAATTAAACTTCACATTTAGGTCAACTATTTTCTTCAAGTAGGCTACATCAAGATTTCTGTCTACTCCATTTTCAAAGTTTTACCTGACCTATCAATTTTTGAAACACTACCTCTGACACGGGGCGTCATGTCATATTTTCCATCTTTAGCCTGTACAATGTGGCACTGACAACAACACACCACTTGCAAACCTACTTTTAAATAGAAGTTGACCTATTACTAATCAATCATATAAGTAGGGATAATAAAAAGCAGAGAGCAGGTTGAAGACAGGAATGCACTGTAACTTTAACAGTATAATTGAAACACTTTGTCTGGTCTGGTGCACAAAACAAAAATTCAGTTACCGTGTCAACAGTACAGTTGCATGTATCAATCTGTGCATGTGTGATGTCTCCTTTAGAGCTGCAAAATGTTCCTAATTAGGAATAAGAAATTAAATTTTGAATACTGATTACTGTAATACTTAAATTTCAGGCATGTGATTTATGCTTTTTAATTCAGTATGACATGGCTCTGGTGCTGTGTGAAGCCCCTGGCTTATAAATCAAGTTACACTTAAGAAAAAAAATCTCATTTTCTGTCAATTTAATGAAGCCCTGGACTGTCACTGATATTATGTTAGAAAAATAATTTTTGGTTTTCAGTGATGGTCTGGCTACAGGCATTACGTGATGTGCTGCTCTCAAGCAGATAAATATTTTGTAAAACAGGAGAAAAGGAAAATGCACTTCAGCTACCCTGGTTGAATTAATTCAGCAATAACAACTGATACAAGGTCCGCTGCAACAATGTGCTAATTAGTTCCTTGATCACAAGTAACAGAATAAACTGCAACACACACCACAATCGTTCATGTGCCACAGTAACAACACACTATATCAGCTACAGCGAATCACAGCATGCCGTTTTGAAATGGTTGGTGTTGCAGATTTTGATTTACAGATGAAGACAGGCTAGCGCAAAAGCTACTAGCAAAGCTATTATATAATAATAAACTGAGACCATATGGCCACGAAAATGTGCAACAGAATTTTACTGTGAAATCGAGAAGTTTGCTCTTATTTGTAAAGCTGCCAGCTGATACACAGATGCACTAGATGCACTGAATTGCCATTATTTTGTCAGGGTCTCAAAGCAGCATGGATGACAAGCCCCCCACACACTACGTGTATAAGTCAAAGATTTCTCTTTTGTAAATAGGCAATGAAGTGGTTACAGACCCAGTGGGAGGTGTAGCCTGTGTAGGCTTCCACAGGACTGACATTTCCTGCTTGGACCAAATTACTGTTACGAGTCGTGCTGGGTTGTTTTTCAACCAGTCAAGGAAGAATATTTATGTAGATCAGACATACAGCCAAGAAGAAACAGCTGACGCTTTCTCCAACGTTTGAAGCAAATTTCCATGAAAAATGATACCTCTGTCAGTCTGAGCAGCCAATCCCCAGCGTCCCTCTGGACTGTAATTGGACTCAGTTTTGGGTTAGGACTGCGTAAGTCATCAAAAGTTACATAAATGTGCGTTTAAAAATCCGATTCTTATATTTTATGTTCTCAAAGAGAGCATTTCCCCAATCTCATACCATCAATGCATATTTGCGTGCACATCCCTCCACCCCCTCTTTGCTAAATGGAAAACCATGCTTCAACATGTTCAAGAGTAACTTAGCTGAAGCAACAGAGCAATGCAAAGTGTGACAGAGAGACTCCAGACATGGAAGGGAAATAAAAACAACAAGGCACAGGACGAGGGGAGCACATTATGAGTGAGAGGGTGATACCAGCCTAAACTAAAAAAGGAGAAGCAGTGATTTCAAAGCTAGTGACATACCTGCAAGCTCATTTGCTGGTGATAAAAAACCCTTTACTCTGCCGTGAGCCACAGCTTACTGGCGCTGCAGATACGAGTTTAGCCTCCAGTACTTCCATAGCAGCGGTAACGGTAACAGTAGAGGGGCAGGACAGCACCATAGCAGAGCTCCTTAGAAGGGCTGCCGGGCCACGGCACTGCCGCGCATATTCCGGGAAAGCGTGTCATCAGGCCGCTTAAGCCGCCCAAAGAATTGTCCATCTCACATGCACGCACTAATCTATGCAGGGTCACTCAAGGTAATCCCTGCCGAGCACTCCTCTTTGATTGGCACTCACAGCAGCACAGTGAGTTTTTTGGGCCTGTCAGATGGCTGGGCTGTACCAACTCAGCTGTTTCAGAGAGGGGTGCCTTTTGCCCCCCTCCCCCACCTTCTCTCTCTCTCTCTTTCTCTCTCTATCTCTATCTCTCTCCCTCTCTCTCTCTCTCTCTCTCTCACAGAGGAACAGAATAAAAAGGAAATGGAAAAGAAAAAAAAAAAACACAGCCAACACTCAGCGGATAAGCTGCCAATGCTGACTCTGTCTCACTGAGGGTTTTTTCCCTGTCTCCCTCTATTTCACTCACTCGCCCTACATTCCATTGCTTTTGCTTTTGCTCACTCCGTCCTTCTCCTTCGCTCTCTAATGAGTCACTCTACTCACTCTGGAGTATGTGGGGAATTGCTGTTGGTAACACAAACCAGTAGCTTATTTGAAAAACCACCACATCCTGATGTGCTGCTTCACTCCACTGACAAAAGACATTTTACTCCATTCTCAGTGGCAACATCGAGGCTCTGAATGCGCAATGAAGCCATCTCAGACAGACACTACACTGTTGTTTAAAGGCAGAAAGGCAACCTGGAAGCAGTGTGAGAGGAAATTAACACAACAGAGTCAACTTATTTAATGTTATTATGGCTATGTGTGTCCGCTGCACACTTATAAGTGCATTATGAAATGATCTAAGGCTATGATTACACCAGTCTATTCAATGAACTTCACCCAATCACACCAAGCCACACAGAGATGCATCTACATTTTTATAGCTCAATCAAACCTGCGATCAGAGCGAGGGTCCTATTTCATAATATCGCACCAAAACGCAAGAAAGAAAACCATAAAAAAATAAGCTCCAAAAACAATCAAAAAGTACTGCTCGTGCTTGTGAGGCAGCACAGAGTGGTCGAGGTTAGGCCAGTTCAAGGCATGCACTGATGAAGTCAACAGCAGAGGCGTGCAATGTACACAAGTCTTGAGCTCTTGCGTGCATCAGCTGTTTTGGTGGAGGATTCGGGTGCACGAGTGCAGCCAGCAATGGTGGACAAACATTATGTATAATTTGGACACCAGAGGTTGCACAAAGTTGCATTAAAAGGGTCGTGTTCTTCAGTCAAGTAACTGCAATGAGCTCACATTCAACCAATACACCAAGACATTTTTTCATTCTTCCTTGGGAATCTGAAGTGTCACAGAATCACAGAGGCCCTTTCTCTTCTACTTCCAGATCTATTCTGCTAACAATGATGAAATTCAAAGGCTAACTCTATCCCTAGATGGGAATCCCCCCAGAGAGGATTGTGTCCATCACCTTGGCCACTATATGTAGACCACCAGCACAGGGACTCTGTCATGAGTGAGATGGCAAAAAGCCCAGATTGGAAAGAACATCCAGTCAGGTCACTGTGACCAGGCAGACACACCTTGGTAAATTTACCTGTACTATGAGCCTACAGAGGTTTGATAAACAAATTCACATTAAAAGCATGTAATAATACAAAACTGGTATGTTTTGTGTATATATTATATATATATAATTATTTCTGAAAGAATTTGGGATGATACAAACAAACAAAAATGCAGCTGCAGATTCACTTCAACTAGGGTTGGGTGATATTTCCGACTAGATATTGTTTGGGACTTTGGATATCATAATATCATTTAGCATTGCCTAATGATTGTTCATCTGAAAACTTGCGTGTAAACATCTTATAAAAACACAGTCATTCCTCCAATATTGTCACAATATTGATAGCATGGTATTCACAAGATATTGTGATATATGATTCTGCCGATATCACCCATCCCTAACTTCAGTATGTTCCTGCAAACTGGAGAGTGGAATCTAGAGGATGATGTGGTGAGTTTTCCAAGAAGCTGACTATTGTTTTGTTTTCTCTCTGATTCAGTACCTAAGGCCCTGGAATTCCGCTCTGTTGTCTGTCCAAACTGATTCCCAAGTAGGACTATTAGCCCCCACTCCTTAAATGAATCAAGCAAAACTGGAGCTAGTTCCTATCTACCTTCTGCTCCCAAACACCACACCACACCCCCCCCCAATAAACCTGCCATATGAGACTCATCAGCCAAATGAGCAAAGATCTTAACCTTGACACAAGCACCAAACACTTGACTTATCTCAGAAACGCCTGCCTGACTTGGTGTGTCAGGAGTGGGTGTGTGGCTACCCTCATAGGTCCATAAGGGTTTTGCTTTAGGTCTTGGCAGCCCTCCTGATCCCGGAAATTATGATCCAGAAGGTGCAAAATATTATTTGATAAATTTAAGAGTTCTGTCCAATTTAGATATATCTTTGATCAGTTATTTGATTCACCCATGTGTGTATTTGGTGCCTTTTTCAGAAATGGAAACCAAATTGCCTGATTATTAATTATTATTAATTCACAAATTAACCTACTGCACATCATTTCTCTATCATTGCCAGACATCCATCGTCTTCTCGACCAGAACATGAGCATACATTCCACACAAATACCCAGTAAATTCTCTCAGGTTTACCTGGTTCCTCCCTCTCCGTCTTCCATAGTTGCGCCTCACCAGGGTCTTGTAGTTCTGGTTCTTCTTGGTCAAATAGTAGTAAAGGACACAGTCTGACACACACTGAAACAAGAAGAGAAAACATAAAAATCTGAGCACATGATGATTGAATTGGAAGCAACAAATGCAAACCATGTGCTTTTGGTTTTTTTCCATTAAAGGGCGATGACACTCAGTTTAAGAGTTCATATATGTTATTCCTATGGGCTAAGATAGTCCAATCAATATTTTTCAACACAAGTAACTGTCTGGTAGAGCCAGAAACCACAGAGCAAAGTGTCAAGCTTTATCGTCAAAGGCTATCATCAAGATGTAAAATGTGAAGCTGCTCTATAGACAGCGAATGGGGGAGAATGATTTTGATGCCCAAAAAAGTGATTTGATGTTTTTAATACCCACGCACAACAGCTTTACTGTATTTTATGTAATTAGTTCTGAACTACAATGCACCTTTGCCAGAAAATCACCAAGATTTACAAATGTACTATTTTTCCTGGTTCATTTTCTATGGAGTAGGTTCAAATTCTGGATCTTGCATGTCTGGCTTTAGGAGAGTTGGCTATGTTCACAAATATTGTTTGGACTGCGCAACGATACATAAGTGACATGAAATCTTAAAGGTACAGTATTCCTTTTCAATTGAAAAAAAATGGAGATGCGCTGTGAAAGCACTTCTTTCTATAGGTTCACACCAAGCTAACATACAAGCAGTAGCTCACCTTTCTCTCTAGATAGGAGGCAATGAGGCCAAAGTTCTTGGGGTGCTGGACAAACCTGCAAATAAGAGACCGGTCTTGAGTCATGATGCCACTAAGATCTGTAAACTATATTTGCATCCAGCATGCCATTCCATACACGAATGTAAACATATTATACAAGCCCATTAACTTGATTGCTTAACGAGAACAAATTAAAATCAACATGATGGCTAATTCTGAACCTAAGAGGTCAGAAAGTCTGAACGCATAGGACACTCAAGAAATTCCCCCAGTCCTATTCCTCTACATGCCCTGGCATTGCCTAACTGAGTTTAACTAAACAAACATAGGCATTTTTTGTTATCATAGGCCTTAGTGTTAACGTGACCAACTGTGATTCTAAGAATACGCTTTCAAAATTATGTCAAAAGTAGTTTATTCAGCATACAAAATATTCAGCACCTCTAAACAACTGCCTGACCATCTAGTCTTGTTCTGACATCATCGACAACAAAAACAACAACTCACTTCTCCTTAAAGATCTCCTTTTCGTGTTCAGTCCAAACATTCATGAACTGCCGGGCTTTGTACACCTTCATTGGGTCGTCCATCAGGCCGTTCATGTTGATGAACTTCACTCGCCGCTGCTCCGAGTCGTACATCATGGGAGGGATGACTGACAGCTGTCTCATCTGTTTCTCGTTGTTCTGTAACACACAAGCAGAGAAAATGTCCAAGATTAGTTTATACCTGATACACCCGAAATAAAGAGAAGAAGGAAATTCTACAAAGTGTTTTGTGTCATGGCCATGTCAAAGTCTGGGTTTGTTGGTCAAAGTCTATTGATCTCTGGTGAAGGAATCCATTTTGCTTGCTTCCCTCCACAGGGATGTCAAAGCTACAGATTAGCTACAGATCACCACCCTTAGAGCTGACAGGGGCTCAGAGTCTTGCTCAACGACACTTCAGCAGGTGTTAGGGAACTGAACCTGGGTCTTTCAGGTGAAGACAGTCTCCCTTTTCACTACACAACCTGTGCTCTCAATCTAAGTGACTTCTGCAGACAGTTTATCAATAAGGATTTTGACAAAGAAAACCCACAGTGACATCAGAATGAACTACGACACTTGCTTCTTTTAAGACTGCTGTCATGTCAAAGTTTGGGATTTCACACCAACATTATAATAATGTTAAAGGCACTCCTCATAGTACCCACCTCCTGTTCAGAAAGGCCATCGATGATTTCAGAAATCTCATGCTCACTTCTTGCGATAGTTGCAGAAAGACCGGTTCCCCTCTGGCCGACCCTGGAGACAAAAGGAGGAAAAAATGAGACTGGGGAAGATGAAAATGAAATATGTCTATCACCTGTTCAAAAATATCACGTTTCAATTTACAAAAAAAAAAAAAAAAAACACTGTTCCATTTCAGGAGACAAGAAAATCCATGTGTACATGACAACAGTTTCCTTGAATATTTTAATAATTTTGCAGCCAGAATACTTCACTGAAAAAGCTTTACTATAAACGTACTTAATCCACAATCAAACACCAATTATAAAAACTGCACATTTCCATCCTCATCACCAAGTCCAATCATATTTCCAGTCCATTTTGACTATTTCTGCTAACATTTCTTTTCCTTTCTGCTAACGAGCATTCTACGTACGTTCCAAGCTGAACATGTAGACCACAAGTCATTAAATGTTGTAAAAGCTCTCGTCATCATAGAGTAATCGCTGTCCTTGTGAGTAACAGTTTAGTAACAGAGTAGGCAGTTTTTTTGACTAGTTACTGCTTGCTTCCTCCTGCATGGTCTAACAGTCTGCATTAACAGTGCTGACATGCAAACCCTTACATTCAGTGAGCACAAAGCTCAGCACCAGGAACAACCAGACGCTGGACCCTGACCCCGTCTCCCACACTGCCAACATCTAGGCCCAAAGTAGGCCACTGCTTCCCACCTACTGTCATCTGTTTGGCTAAAAGCTGAATACACATATTAGAAAATGAAACGAGAGACACTTTTCATACCTGAATGTAAATGTATCTCCTAACCACAGGTAAAACCAGGAGATTAGGGATTGCAAGGCTTCAGTTCTTGTCAACATTAAAATTCAAAAACTGCACTTTACTGTATTCAAAAACTGAGTACAGTAACGATGTTTTCACCAAAGGCCCCTCTAACTTGGCAGCTGATCAGTTACAGGAACACTTAGAGGTGATGACTAATACCGTATATGGAACATTCTAGTTGTGGTCCAAAAAAAAAAAAAAAAAGAAAAGTCCACTGCTGTTAAAGCCAAGCTGAAGCTCACAACCGTGTTTGGGTTTCTGATTTGGTCCAGTTTGGGATTTTTCCCAGCATGAACTCCCATGAAATAAAAATCGATTCTGGAGAAGCGGTAAGTTTACAGCTCAGTTGCCAGCATTTAAGTTTAAATGAAATATCTCCTATCCAAGCCAATTAATTTATTTGTTTCACCATAAGAAGTTTTGGCAAATTATGTCAGGCCATAATATAGTACTGAACAGATATGTCTTTCAAAACAGTAAATAGTGCAAATAAAAAACGGGAAGATATCCTCATTTTACTTTTACCTGATGCCACTGAGACTTCATGGTGCATTTCAAAAGATAAAACTTTTAAAGTATAACTTTTCCAAACAAAAGATTCTAATGTAATACTATTCTAATAATGATTACACCTTTGATTCACTTTTACTCAGCTGCCTCAATGTTAAAGTTTTACTCCACTCTTTATCATATGTAGTTCAGAAATTGTCTCTGGGTGGTTTGGGGTTTTAAATTATTTTTTTGGCATCCCACTGTTTTCTGAGAGAAATTGGGACAGGAGAAATTCTTTGAAAGTGCATCTGTCAGTAGTTTCACATATCACAGTCTTAATCCCAGCGTCCCTGGTGCCCTAACCGGGATTCATATCTCACAAAAACTTGACTTTTTTTTTGCTCACTTTTATGTTAACATTTTTTGTTTTTATTTGATCTATTTCATATTTCTTTATCAAGCAACACACTTTGCAACACTGTTAGGTTAAGTACTGCTCTAAAAACAACAATAAATTACTGTTACTATCATCTTTGTGTTCCTAATCTGTTCCTAATCCGAATGACTTTTGAGCACATCAGGAAACAAAATCTCACATCAGGCCATTTTTAAATATTTCTCTCAGTGCCCAAAATGTGTCAAAGGGGATTCAACATTTTTGACCAACAGTATAAACGGAAACGGGAAAATTAGCTACACATATCACATTATCCAACTACTTTTCTAACCATCTGATGCCGAACTGAGGTCCAATCATAGCGAAATCTCGGAAAACCTCGCGGGATTAAACTGTCACACTGCTCTCTGGCCACAGGTGAGCAGGTTCCGTTACCTCTGGAAACGCTCCTGCTGCTCCCTCTGCTTGCGGATCTCGGGGAACTGCCTCTCGTAGTACTCCCGCGTCCGGCTCTCCTTGGCTTTGCGCCTGGGGTTGTTCTCCATTCGCTCCACTTTTTTCTCCCAGGCCTCCATCAGCTGGTCGTAGCGCTGGCAGATCTTCTGTTCCTGCGTAAACAACATGCAAAACGCTCAACGGCTATATCAGGAGCAGGTGTCTGGCTGTCGCTATGGTAATAGCCAAAAGAAAGCCTTTGCCAGCGTGACAGGCCAGGAGTTCGAACGACCTTGGGTGTCATTTCGCACTTCATTATGAGCGTGCTAATATATGGATCGTGACAACTGCGTCTCCAACCTCTCTCACATGCAGTTACGTCGTCCTCTAACACCTTCCACTGTAACTCTTGATGAAACATAAATCTATAAACTCTGCTGCCATCTGGAAGAGTACTGCACCGCTGGGACGGCTTTTACTGTCGGCACTGTCCTGCATCTGGATTGTTGATATTTACAGAGGAAGCGGCTCGCGTTAGGAAGCAGAGGGGTTGCCAGAAATTAAGACTAATTTGAAAATAACTTCTTCCAATAGTGTCTTTAAAAAAAGAAATCCAAAATAGCACTATTTACATGAAATTTGTACAAAGTCCTAGTTTGTTTCTTTTAGCATTTTCACCTTTATTAGACAAAGTACAAAAACAAAAGTGAAAGAAAGACTGACAGACAGTAGGAGATGGTGTCTTGACATGGATGACTTGAGCTGGATTCAAACCAGGAGGCCACGATTACATGGGACTCACCTTAGGCCACTGAGCTACCAGGACACCCCACAATGTCCTAATGTCAAGCAAGTGCAAGAACAGAAACTACAATTGGAACATTTCCTGTGTAATAAACAGATGAATCACATGGGATGATGAGGATGTTTTTAACTTTAACAGTTTATTATGAGGCAGTGACTAGAGCTCAGTTTGCTGGAGGTACATGTAAACGTTGCTAGGCCACGGGAGAAGGGGTGACAAATTTAGTGATGCAAACATAATCTTTAAAATCCATCGGCTTGCTAGCTTCAGTGACCACAGCACAGCTCTGTTTTATAAGCAGTAGGTGAACATGATTGATGAGTGAATGTTTTTTCACACGTCTGTCCCTCAAACTGCTATTACAGTTCACTTTTGCTTTCACTTACTGACAAAGGGTCACAAACTAAACACTGGACAAAGCAACTTGTGAACTGTCAGGAAGGAGCACAGGGATGTAAGCTGATTTGGAGACAGATTCTTCTAAGCCCCTCAGGAACCGGCTGTGTTTGGGTGTGTTTGTCTACGTCTTTCAAGTTGCCTAATTCAGCCTGTTACACAACACATTATTTGCTCATATTTAAACCATATTTAGACCTTTGTATAGCCCTTACCATCATTTTGTTGCTTAAACTTACATTTCAATGAATACTTGCATGACTGTTTGTTCAGATTTGTTTACAATTTGTCTGGCGAAGGGTAATTCCAGAGGAGACTGGGAAAAGATAACGAACCAAAGCACAGACTCGACAGTTTAGAGCGATTATGGGGGGGAAAAAATAGATGCTTCCAGAGAAATAAGAGTTAAAATGTTGAGTGAAGAGATGGAAAAGGTCCTGTATGTGCAGGACAATACAGCCTTGTTTCCACTCTCTGCAGCGAGGGCCAAACAATTCACCTTCCTCTTGGCATGAAGCCATGTGCACTCTGCCATTGTTCAGAGTCCAAAAGGTCTGTCTGACCCTGACAGGGAGCAGCCACAGTAAGGTTGCACTCACTGAGCCACAGCCATACCAAAAAAAGAGGCAAGCGCTATGACATGGAGGGACTTTAGTATATTTAACCATGAGCTTACTGATAAGAAGCACGTTTCTGCCATCTCTTCTTTGATAAAAATACTATTTGTTCCATCGCCCATAAAAACACTGGAAAGTTCAACTGATTAAGCTTTCTGTACATACAGTGTACTTCAGAAACATTGGAGGGAAATCAAGGAGCTTTCTCCATACTGTAAAGATAAAACAGCACATTACATTTTAAACTACATTTTAAATCAGCAACACAGGATCTGAGGTGCTGCGAATTTGAGAAATTGCAGAAAGCACCAGTAAACTTTCTGTGAGCACCAAAAGTTTTTCAATCACTGATGTTTTAGCTTCATGTTTTCTTATTACTTTGATGATGAAAAATCACTAACAAGCCTGCAATGGAAACTGTAAGCTCAGAGGACATGTTCAGCTAAATTAAATGTACGATCAAAGAGCTACAGACTGTTCCTTTATGCAGCAACTCCCAGTTTTAGAATGTCAAAATGGATCAGGACAAGATAAGATTATATTCAATATAAGTCATTATTTGAATGTGCAGTCAAAATTGTTTATACATAATGACTGGTAAGTGTCTGGAAACATTTAACAAACCTGTTAACACTACACTGTCCCTGGTCAGCCTTTTTGGATTCAGAAATATTCAAAAAAACAAATGTAAGAGCCAGTAAAACTCACAGGCTTTGTTGAATTTATGCAAAGAACTGCAAACTGTGTCAATACAGCTTAAAGTAAACAGTTCCTTTCACAGCCTTAGACAATCCTAACAATATTTCCAGTGGTCAGCCGAGGTCAGCTGAGTGCAAACAGAGCTCGGGCGTGGAGCGTTTTGTCCTCCCGGCCTTGTCTGTTAGGGTCCCTGGGTCTGGGGTACGCCTCAGAGTTCAAAGCTTTCGCACAAATACCTGGAAGTCCCTTCCCCACCAGCAGCAGGGATACTTGCCCTTTGTTTACGAGCGTGGTTTCTCCTCTTGAAAAACAGAATCAGCTTCTTCCTCATTACTTGGTTGCTGCAAAAGAACAAAATGTACTGAGTGAAAAGACGACGATACCACCTTAATGCTCATTTGCATAGTCATGGCAGTCATAATATCTAAGGCTTCATTTTTCATTTTAACCTGAAAGCACACACTTTAATACATAAAAATATAACACACTATGATGTAAACTTGTTTTCCAAGGCAGTCAGCACCAAGGCAAGAGCCAAGGGTTCATGGATTTTATACTCGGCTTTATGCATGAAGAGAAAAGCTCTCAACAAGTTCTAGACTCCCTCAGCAAATTAGAGAATTCTTCGAGGCACTCGGCTTAATATCCTCATGGTCTCTTTCATTGTTTATTTGCACTATGGAAGGTACAAGATACTGGGAACTTTTTTTGTTTGCGCATGATGGCAGCCGTGGGGAAATAACACTCAGACGGTTGACCCTGACAGTGTGGCCGGTACAGCGAATTCACACAGAGGTGGTCTCTGTCCTGATAAAAGGCCTAACCAGATGGGCTGCTCTCATGGTACACGCTGATAAGAGCTTCAGCGTAGATGACCTGGCCTTCAACCCCCAACCGCACACCCATGCCTTAAACGCGGCCGCGCACACACACACACACACACGTGCACGCAGACAAGCCTTCGCTCACTTCCTTTCTCAATCCCTCTCCTTGGTGTCAGTAGGGCAAACCAAACGGGTGACTCAGCTATCAGATTAGACGGAGCGCTGTCAGCTGGGTTTATCTGGACGAGGTCAGCGCTACCTCCAACCCTTTCCTCAGCTGAGACTCCTCACATCCTCTTAGTGTCGTAAACTCTCGTGTTACGCAAAGCCGCCAGATGTGGATGAGAGGAACAAAGGTTGATACTCACGTCTTGATGTTGTCGTGGTACACCTTTGTGTCTGACGGCTGGTTGTACAAGGGCTGAGAAAAGGGGCAAGAAAAAGGCAGAGCGTAGCGGATTAATCATTAGCTGTTAAGCAAGCAGTAATACCTACTTTATTACTGGGCTATGCATTATTTCTTCCTCAAACCTCACACAAGAAAAATGAGTGACTATTATTAACCAGCGAATCACGTACCAGCTCAACCTTGGGACCAAGACCCTCCAGGATTTTATGGGCCTCTTCGGCTTTTTTCTGGAAAAAAGATGAAGCGGTTGGATCAAAATAAGGTGCTCCGGAAACCAAAAATTTACTCTTCATTAGGAAATCAAGCTCATATGTCAATATCTTGACTACTAGGCCAAAATGAATTACTTTAAAGAGGGTGGGGGTATTAGAGAAGTTTTTCACAGTGTTGGCATGGATGTTGTAGCCTGGGAT
>OMLF01026146.1:0-24560 GCA_900302615.1 Holocentrus rufus
TATATCTTAGAAAAAGTTGAAGTGATGTCTGAGAAATTCCCAGACTAGCAAGTGTCTTGCTGTACAAATAGCCTGGTGCATGCAATATGTTACAGCATAGTTCAAATCTGGTTTTGGCTACCAAAGTCTATGAATAACTTTCATTATTTATTTATTATTTCACATTATTTATTTCATGACAGACTAGAGATCCTTGGACTGATTGCAAAACATAGGCAGTCTTGAACAGGTAATTTAGGTCTCTTGCCCTCCTTTTTGGCATGATGGTGGCTCCTGATGTGATCACCAGTTTAGTGTCATTTACAAGGTTAAAGTAGTTTTACATGTTTTTGTTAGGAAATTTTATGTTATTGTAATGTGCTTTAATTTTTGACATTCAAAAGTGTTAAAAATGACCTCTTTTTTCAGACATGACAAGTACACATTTGGAAAGACAATTAAATGCTTTTATAGTCTACCCCTAATAAATAATGTGTTTAGTGTATTTTCAGCAAAACTGTTCACACGCCAATAATCTGAATGAAAACTAGTTTAAGTTTTTTCTTTCCTTTTACTGTCGCATTCATAACGAAATTAAGGTGTGAATATGTGATAAGACAAAGAGCAATGCCTTCGCGGTTATGACATTTGTCAGTGCGGTGAAATTGTTTGGTTTCACTGAATATCAAAGTCTCTGATTGGCCACATGAATACACCCACAATGTATCGACCAATAAGCGATGACCTTACTGAATAGCGGGTGGCAGATTGTGTTGCTGTGACTCTCAACAATACGACCGTTAACAACAACACAAGGATGATGTGAAGTTTCGAACTTAGTTTGCACCTCTTTTTCCCATATAAACGCAGTCTTTTCACCGTACACTGTCTTGTCAAAGCCACTGTGTACTAGCAAATATAATGGAAATGAACGGTAAGCCGTTACAGCCGTGCAAGTGATGCTCAACCGGCGAGGCTAACGCTAAGTTAGCTAGCTCACCTTACCCATTTAACGTTAGCCGTGTTAGCTTGTTAAGAAAAGCCAACTATTTTACCACCAGTTGACAGGCGTTAATTCTGCTTGCTGCATCGCTAATTCATCTTTTCAGTCGCCGTGACAGATTTGCCTGAACAGCTGAGAAACAATCTAGAACAATGCCTGCTGCATAGCTAACTTAGGCTAGCTAAGTTTCGAGTGACATTTGGGTTAAGGTGGTTATTAGCCCCAAACCTTTCCCGATCGATAAATGCTATCAGGTGACACACCATCTTACATAGCCTGGTTCTCAGTCCAGTTAACGTTAGGGTCCAGATAACTGAATTAATATAAAATAGGCTTCTGAAGACTAGGTAGTTGAATCCCATTGCTAAATAAACAACTTGTCAATAAGATGCGCAAGTCTCAGTTATGTTGTCTGTTTTGAGATGGGACAGTAATGAACACAGAGAGTATATTGATATGTAAGTAACGTTATTGTATTTTGTCAATACATTGTCTGGTATAGTAATTCATTTGACTGCTTTCTACACCCTTTGTCTGCTACCTTTCCACATTCTATAGATTGTTAAGCCTGAAGTTGGAAGATCTGCTTCATCGATATTAAAATGGTAAGGCATCCTGTTTAGCTAGCTGGTGCATCTTTGGGGAAGTGTTGTGCATACATCCTGTAGTTGTGCTCTCCATTTTTTTTATATTATCGCTTCCACTGCAATCAACCATTCCTCAGCCATACATCCTACTTGCCCAAGGTATTTGTGTCATTTCCTTTCATGTGTTTGTCCCAGATCCGGATAGCAGCATTGAATGCTGCTTCAACAGCTGCTGATGAGTCTCAGGACCCCCTGAGAAGTAACAAGAGTCAGACCAAAGAGGCTCAGGTACTGCTACACTGACAGTTCCGGACTATGCAAATGAGTCAGTAATATTCGACCCATTTAATGATGCAAACATTTTTTTTTTCCTTTTTGATTTGAACGAGTTGTCTGATTTGTTTTGATTTGTAGGAAGCAGAGGCTTTTGCTTTATACCACAAAGCTTTAGATCTTCAAAAACATGACAAGTTTGAGGAGTCTGCAAAGGCCTATCATGAACTTCTCAAAACTCCGCTGCTTAAAGAGGTAACATGTCACACAGCATATATATTCCCATCTCGGCATTCCTATGCAAGTCTGTCAAGTTAAAAAAAAGACAACGGTTGAAAATGTGTTGCACAGTGTGTTAAAATGTTGTTCAGTCCATACACATGCAACCATAATGAATCCATATTGGTTGTTTTTCATCATGTACATGTGGAATACATCACCGAAATATTAAAACTCATTTAAGAAGGTCAGAAAAATTGTGAAATTCGAAAAATGTAAAATATGCAGATTAGAGTGTTATGCCACCACACAACTGAATTTGACCTGTGCTCGCAATTTGTGTTTTATTGGTGAAATTGAAAGATGGCATTTGACTCCATATAATAAGTGTAAGTGTTGTATAATGGAGAAGATATTCACCACACCATATACTTTCAGTCTGGTCAGTGCTGGACCTATGGCAACTATCAGAATCCAATGTTTTTGTAGTTTGGGAATAAACTCCCAAGTTTATTCTCTAACATCTGCTAATACCATGTTTTGCACGGCCACTTGCTTATTTTCACCCTCTTAGCATAACAGCTAATCAATAATGATCAACCAAGTGGTCTCAAATATAAAAGGTGAAAGCATGGAAGTGCTGTCTGTGACAGAACTGCAGCATTGTCAGCAGCTTGGGCTCATGGGCTCTTTTTTTCCTTTTGCCACAAACATTACTTGTCTTCTTTCACTGACATTGTTCAGTAGTTCTGGTACATTTTACTTTTTGAGGTGCATATGGAAACCATTAGCTCATGTAAAATGAAATGTCGAACACGATTTATGCAGCGCTGATGGTTCACTGACTGCCAGTATGTGCTGGGCCAGCAGCGGTTGGTTGTAGTTTTCAGCCACAGGAGCGGGGAATGCACCACTGCTCCTGTTCCAAAGAAGCCACAAACACATTTTTGTCTCAGGAGAAACATTCACAATCAGTTTATGAATTTCACACCTTGCACTCATCTAGTCACCTACCTCAAAATGCAAGGTTTGAGTCTGATAGCTGCAGCTTCTTTTTCATTCAAGGGAGATGCTGATCCATATGTCACTTCTAATTTCTCCATTGGCCTACTTAGTTTCTCTCACTGGTCACTGTCATAATGGCTCAGCCTGCACAGTGCCTCCTTTTACAATAGATGTGCCTGCCTATTATAGAACAAAAGTTTTCCCTTGTCAGTCAATTAACTTCAAGTAATCCAATACCATTTACTACCATGTGGTGGCTCTGCATTCAGTCAGCAATTACTTGTGGTATGGGAAAACATGTTGGGCAAGCTAAAATAATGAAATAAGATCTTGGTGAATCACTGTGTTTGACATTCTGTTAACTCATCTCTATGGTGCATGTGTGGTATATATAGTATTTGTAAACAAGGCTTATACAACATGTTCAGCAAAGATTCAGTTGTGCTATAATTACTCTTTTCTACAGCTGAAGTTAGACAGATAATTGCATGATGGTTGAAGGCAGCTGTGCTGGTACATTGAGATTTTGAGTTTGAACAAAGGATTCAGCCGGGTTTTCATGCACCAGTAAAGTTGTGCTTTGAGACTGATCGTTAAAGAATGAGGACACTGCAAAAACGCTTTTTGTAGACTGTTTCTTTGTTTAATGTATACAGTAGTTACAGTAAAAGATTCATAAAACTATATCACTAAGACTGTTCATTTATATCAGCATGATCGGCATGAAGCTTACCCACAAACAGTTAATTGCGGAGACATTTTTCTAGAATGAAAAAAGTCAAACTTTTGTAGACACAGATCAAAGTGCATGAAATCAATGTGCTTTAGGGAGAGAACCAACGCAGGCTGAATGAGTGCATGCTGTGGAATGCATAAACAGACTGTGAATGCTCTTCCTCAAACATAAAGGCTCGTTTCGAACATGGAGCTGTGGTGCATACCTGCCTTCTTGTGGCTGAAAATGCATAGAGTCATACAGTGTCCAGGCGCGATCCTAACACACTGTACCAGCCGAGGTCTACTGCTTGGCCCAATAGCTGGTTGGCCCTTCCAATGTATCCACAATTTAATATGCCACCTTTTAGCTTGCCCACTCAGTCAGAAAATTGAGATAGCAGTAGTAGTGATAAAAAAAAAAGTTCTGGCAAAACTTTGTGAAAGAGTCCTGGCACGACCTTTTTTCACCTGTTGGTTTGTTTACATATTGAGATAAATACAGGAGAGAAAAATAGATGAAACTTCCTGCCAAGCGAATCTCAAAAATATTTTTTTCTGTTGCTTCTCAGGGCTTTCACAGCCAGTTTGAATTGAATATATCTCTAAGCCACTGCTTTTCCGAAGTGCTCCGATTTTTTGGACACAGTCTAAAAAGTTTACAAGAGTTGAATTTAAATTATGACTTTATAAAGTTAGGCAGTTAAATTGATTAATTTCGAAACAGGTAAACACAAGTTCAGTTTTTAAAACTTCAGCTTCAGATGCCAACATTCAGTTTCACTTGTTACATACGCACAGACAGTGGTGGCACATATCCTGCCCCAATCAGGAGCCATGTCTTACAATTTCTCTTCCTTAAGGAGATGAATCTGCACAACACTTTACTTGATGCCGTATTTGATGCATCCTTTTATGTTTTAGGCCATGCCCTCAGATGATCAGAGAGTGGGTCTCAAGCATCCTGGTCTGATGCTGAAATATTCTACTTTTAAAAACTTGGCTAGTTTGGCTGCATTGCGAGATGACTTGGAGACCGCTATGGAATTTTACTTGGAGGTAAAACAGTCAAAATACCAAAATACTACTTGTTTAAAGAGTATTGTTGTTACATTGGTGTTGAATAATTTTGTGCAGCAAAATAAGAATGCCTTTTTAATGCACCTGAATTCCACTGTGATGTGTTTCTATCCCATTTGCTGATCTATTCCTCTCCCAGGCTGTTATGTTGGATTCCACAGATGTGAACATGTGGTACAAGATCGGTCAGGTGGCCGTGCGACTGGTGCGCATACCTCTGGCCCGGCATGCCTTTGAGGAGGGTCTGCATTGTAACCCAGACCACTGGCCCTGCCTGGACAACCTCATAACTATTCTCTACACACTCAGCGACTACAGCTGTATGTCAGACATCTTTTTAAGCTCTTAGCCATGCATCCCCTCTCACTGTGTTATCAGTGTTCTTTGAATATGGCTTAAGCGTAGAAAGGGGAGGACTATGATCTGTGTGTGTGTGTGTGTGTGTGTGTGTGTGTTTCCAGGCTGTTTGTATTTCATCTCCAAAGCCCTGGAGAAGGATCACTGTTACACTAAAGGCTTGGTGTTGAAGGAGAAAATCTTTGAGGAGCAGCCGTGTCTGAGGAGAGACACCATGCAGATGTTCATGAAATGGTGAAGCCTGTTAACTCAGCTCCATCTTCTTTGATAGTGTCACATCAATGAACCCTTCTGATTTGTTTTGAATTCTACAACCCCCTGTGCTGTTGGCTGTTATGTGTGCAGCGATATGTCGATTCATTACGTGGATGTGGAGGAGGAGGAAAGCCAGTCCATACTGGAGGAGGCACTGGAGCTTCGGAAGCGCAGACAGGCTCTTTCTTACTGTGAACCGAAGCCTGACCTCGTCCTTATTCAGCCCATACGATGCTTCTCGTGAGTGCTATCCTGCTGTGTTTCTGTTTTTGTCGATTGTTGTTTTTTCTTGTTTTGTCTTGACATTTTTTCCCCCAATCTGAGAGTGTTTTTTTTTTTTTTTTTTTTGGTCCAAATCTGTGTGCCACCTGTGCATTGCTTTAAATGGAGGGCTGGGTATCCGCACAGACCTCACAATACAATATGTATCATGATACATGATAGATGCTAGTTAATTAAAGCCGATCTCCAATAATGGCCGAGGGCATGGTTGATATGAACAAAATAAAGGCCGGCCCCGAAAACAGTCAGGGGGACAACCAAGAAAAAACAAGAGAAGGGGTTGTGCTGGTTGTGCTAGTAATTTTAAGCATGGCTAATAAATAAATGAGTGGTTTCCTTTGTAATCAAATAAGAGCTACTGCAAACCGTGTTTTCCTCCTGCCTCCTCAGGTGGAAGCATGTTGGCGAGAGCTTCCTTGCGATGTACAGACATCAGACCACGTGCGAGCCGCCACGCCCGAGTCTCGGCCGCAGGATCGACCTGTCCGAGTACCGCGACCCCAGCTGCCTCCAGAACCTGCCCCAGCCAAGCAGCCCAGTCAGCACAGGCCAGACCACCGTGCCCAGCAGCAGCCCCAGCTCCTCCCTGCCTCCAGTGTCCCTCCCCGAGCCAGTCGCTCAGCCTCAACCCAGCGCTCAGCCTCCGATCACCACCGGCCACACCACTGTGGAGGTCACCACCACCCCCGCAACGGCCCCACCTGTTGGTGAGTTGTTTTTTAATTTATTATTGGTAAAATAGGCTTGGTTGATATCTCAAATTTAATATCGCGTTATTGTCCTGTCAAAATATTGCAATATTCAGTATTACCCCTCTACCCAGCAACCCAACATCTCAAAAAAGTTATTTTTATTTTATTCTAAATTGTTCTAAAATCTTCTAAATGAAATGTTTTCTGTACATCCATCACACATGCATCAAAGGTGATGTGTATAATCAAAATTACCTATGCACACTATTACTGTTACTCCGTGCTTCTATTTAACTGTGTACTGTATAAGTAACTTGTCAGTAGCTGCAGTTCCAATAATTTAACATAATTAAATAATTAATAATGATTTTTTTATCAAGTAGAAGTTAAACAATACAATTGGATACAAAATTTAATATTAAATCAAATAAGCTTGATATTGTTGAAAATATTGAACATGGCTGCAGATATCACAGTATTTGATATTATTGGATATTATAGCATATTAACTGAAGCCTATGATTTAAGCAGTATGTCTATGCACTATAGTAATTACATTACTGTGATGTTGTATGATTTAATAATTTATAAATCACGCTGCATGCTCACAGGTATGGATACTTCACTGGCTGATAAAGCAAAGAAAGCTCCCAAGAGGAAACGTGTGATGGAAGAAAACGGCGAGACAGCCAAGCGCCGCTCGGCTCGTGTTCGAAACACTAAGTGCAAGAAGGAAGAGAAGATAGATTTTCAGGAGCTGCTTTTCAAATACCTGCCTTCCAGGTAGCTGTCACGAAAACCTGATGTGAATCATAGGTCATTATGATTCTGTTTTCAACAACCAATGCACTCATTCCTTTTAGGCTGAGGAAATTTGATCCAGAGGACGATGATGAGAGCCTGAGTAATCTTGAGACACAGTGTGATGGGAAGGACGACGCCCGGCTCCTCCATGGGAGTTGTTTGCCTGTTGACTCAATTGAATACATGGAATCTGGTATGAAGTGTAACATAGATATAAATTAATAATTCAACGTCTTACTCTCATGGCATGCTTTCTTTTCTGTCATTATATTAACAAAGCCTGCATTCCCCTCTGCAGAACAACAGGATGTTCACAACTTCCTGCTCAATAATATGACCAATGGTGGTATACTGGACCTGATGATGCGCTATCTGAAAGCAGTGGGTCAGAAGTTCATGGAGGAGTGGCCTCGGGGGTTGACTGCTGTGGTCCTGGAGGTCTACCAGACCTGGAGGAAGCACAGCAGTGGCCTTCCTAACCCTCTGCTGCGGGACTGCAGCAACCAGCACATTCGGGTAAAAAAGCATAAGAAACAACCACTTCAACTTTTTGCCAAATTGAATTAGATTTCAGATCTTAAAGGACCTTTGGGGCTATGTGATCCCCTGTGTGCTTTAGGACTCACTTTCCAGGATATTGGCTTCAAAACAGAAAAGTTTGGGGCTCCACATTATAAATGATACACTCACAGTAACAAGGTGCAGTCTCTGCGGTCCTAGTTGTGGCTTGCTTTTAGTTGTTTCCATGTAGTTCATTCTGCCCCCACAATATTTACTGTAAAATATCTCTGTAAGTGGAGGCGTTGGCAAAGATGATCGTCTGGTTTGAGCATCTGCGCAGTGCGAAACATAGAATAATAGAACAGCTCTTAAGCTGTTGCGTGGCTTTTCTCACTACATTCACCCATGTGCCATAACGAAAAAGCAATGGTTGTTTTGAGTGTACTTCATGTGTTGTTTTGGCTCGGGTCAAAATTGAGTTAGAGCAGATCAGCATATTCCCAGCTATTCTGGGCCCAATCTGGATGTCAGGAAACTCAATCTCCTAGGACCAATTCATTCATATTTTTAGACGCATTTCATAAATTGGAGCAAAGGAACCAGCCGTCATTTTCAGTCAGAATGGGCCTGATGTTTTGCAGCCATGTCTAATAAAGGATCACTGCTGTTCCAATTACAGGAAATGTTGGCAATGAGCTTAGCGTGTATGGAGTTGCAGTTGGAGCAGTGGTCCCACAGCAAAGGGAAAACTGGTAAGTAACAATGAGCTAGACTTGGCTTGTGCTTGCAACATCTATCTGATTGAATATGGGCCTTACTCCGTTACTCTGTGAATACTGACTTTACAGTAAAGTCTTCTTTGCTGATAGGATTTTGACAAAACCAATGGGAATGATGCATCACAAAACTGTGCTGCAGCATTTTGAAAATTGCACTAATTATCCCAAGAGGTTGCTATATTTGTTTGTCAATATATGTCCTGCAGTATCTCAGACTGGATTTTGCTGAAACATGGCTCATCTCACTGTTGCATTTTCTCATTGTTGAGATTACACTGAGTAGCCCAAAGGGGGCGGTACAATTGTAGGCCAAAACTATAATTGATAGTTGACAAGGTGTCTGTTACTGATTGATAGAGAGCGCCATGCATCATTTCTGGGTGACAGCATGTTTACTGTTGCCTTGTTTTCATTTCTTTTGTCTAGTGTCTCCGAGGAAGAGCAGCACTGGTCCTGGCAGCGAAGCGGCTGACACAGAGTTCCCAGGTCAGCACTTCCAGGGTGATTTGTTCATTTTGGCATTAGGTTCTTCCCAGAGGGATGTTTTTGAGGATGGCTGGCTGGATGTTATGGTGCGCGTCTACTGGCTCAAGGCACGATTCTTAGCCCTCCAGGTAAGGCATCTGTTCTGCTGTTTGTTTTTGCTTGACTTTTGATTGTGCAGGAGCTCACCTCTCAGCAAAAAATGACCTGCTTGTCCGTGTGCTCCCTTATCTTTCCTCAGGGGGACATGGAGCTGGCCCTGGAGAGCTATGATGTCTGCACAGGCCTGTTGCAGAGCAAGCCAAAAACCCCTGAGGGAAAATATTATACCATCAACCTGCCTAACCTACGGATAGATGCAGCAATCTCAGTGGAAGAGGTCAGTGACCTGGCTGGCAAAGAACTCTGCTGCATGAAGTTGAAAATGTCTCTCCTTTTACCATTGATGCTAAGTGATAGCATGTGCCATAGCAAAGTAATTCAGTAACGGATATAACATGGTCACCTTTCATAATTTTTTGCATTTGTGAAAAAGACTTTTTACCAAGAATGAATAGCTTCCCTGGGATAAACTGGCTGTGCGTTTCATGAAAGCTTTTCTATCCCAATGGACAGATTGACAAGAGGCTGAAGTCTCTGGAGCGTTGTCAGTCTCTGGAGGAGATCCAGCGCCTCTTTGAGTCTGGGGATTTCGAGTCTGTTGTGCGCTTGTTGCAGCCCACTCTTAATTACGGCAGCAGGAGCAAACCTCTGGAGTTTGTCAGCTCAGCACCAGAACGGCCTGCTCAGCTGCTGCTGCTAAAGGTTAGATATGCTGCAAGTCATTGCCGCATATAAAGAATTAATTCTGCATCACTTTAGAAGCCCATGATATAGAGATGTATAATGCCTGACACTTTGTTGTTCTTTGCCCTGCACCCCTGTGGCATAGAACTCACTGTTGAAGCAGCAGGACTACCAGCAGTGTCTGGAGTGCTCCGAGCTGGCCCTGAACGAAGCCCTGCAGCAGCTCAACTCGGTCCCGGCCTCCGCTAAGGAGGAGTGGGTCAGCACCATCACACAGCTGCTGGATGGCATCGAAGTCTGCTTCACCGAAAACCAAAATCTCCTCAGCAGCGTCCCTCACTTCTCCAGCATGGCCCGACTGGCCAACAACCTCATCCAGGTCAGGGCCGAGCTAAAGAAAACACAGCACTACTTTTCACCAAAGGAATAAATGAATCATTGAGAATCTATATTTAATTTGTGTTTTTTTGGTTTGACTCCAGCTGATTGATCTGAGCATGACCATCTCTGAGGATCCCAAGGAGCCTTACTTCTTCTCAGTTCTGCCTTGGATTATCCTGCATCGCATTATCAAGCATGAAGAGGCTGCTTTTGACTGTATGCTGCGACAGCACATGTCTGTTGGGGACGACGAAGGTTTGTTGGTGCTTATTTTCAAGCTGCCATGTTTCTGCCTCTGCCTTGGTAATTGTTACACTTGGGTGACTGTTAAGTCTCATCCACAGATGACTCAGACACTCCCATGCTGCCCTCCTCCCTGATGCTGCTCAACACAGCCCATGAGTACCTGGGCCGACGCTCCTGGTGCTGCAACTCAGACGGTGCACTCCTAAAGTTTTATGTGAGTTTGTTGATACACTTTGATCGAGGTCCTAATCAAGATAATGATATATGTGTTTTGTTGAACTGCTGTCATTTATGGTAATATAGTTTGAATTCAACCACTGCATTTTTTTTCAAAACCCCAAATTTGAAAAAGAGGCTTCTGTATCATTGGCTCATATCATTCTTTTAATACCATGCAAGGCAGATTCCACATCAAACAATAATGCAGCCTGCAACAGTTTCATGATAGTTTCATAATTTTCTGCCAGTAATGTATTTTGTTTGGGCTAAGATGTTCCTTTTAGGTTGCTCTAATATCATGAAATTTAGTGAAAATAATCCATGAAGCGATACATTGCTTTTGTGTGTATTGCCTGTAGATGCCATTCATTTTTAAGAAAAAGGAGATTTTGATCACCATGTCATGTTTTGTCGAGGCTTTGTCTGTTTATTATCCAGAGAAAATAAAATAGGACAGTTTGATTTTACAGTTGGTTCAGAAGTTCTGCTTTTGAGTTTTTGTTATTCTGTTCAGGAGACTAAAAAAATTGTTTTGAACAGTGAAAAAAGTGGAAGCACGATGCAATTAAACAGGACTGCCACCATTACAAACAGTAATCCCAATGTGCTGTTTTGTGATTCCATTTGAGGATTTAGTTGGGAAAGCCAGTCACATGAAACCACCACAGCAGTAGTATTAGTTCATTTGTATGTGTTATATAAACAGTTTCACAAATCATTATGTCGTATGTTTTGGTGTACTGTAGGTTCGAATTCTGGAGAAAGAGCTCGCAGCCTCCTCCAACAACGACTCCCATCCCTACAAAGAGGAGCTGGAGATGGCATTGGAGCAGTGCTTTTTCTGCCTGTATGCTTACCCCAGTAAGAAGAGCAAGGCCCGCTACCTCGAGGACCACTCTGCACCACAGGTCAAACACTCACATCATAAATCTCGCTCCAGGCCTGCTTTTGGTTCAGTGCATCATCTTGTTAGGGTCATTATTGAAAAATGCATGCAGTGCAACCTAAGGCAATTGTGCCGTATACTTTAATGTTCTCGCAGTCTGTTCTACTGTAGCTTGTTCCTGTCGCATACGTGGCTGTTTGGGTATCTGAGTGAGATGTAATCAGCGCTGCCAAGCAGAAATAATGTATTAACAAAAAGTTAATCCCATGCCACTGAAAGCCAGTTCTACTGCCCTGCCCAATTGGGAACTCTTAAATTATTTCATTTAGACAGTGAAACACAAAACCCAAAATAGGGCCGCATTTAGATTGTAGCCAAATCCTTTTACTGGAATTAGACTTGCATTAGTTTGAGTTTGGACTGGCTACTACTGGGACATTCTGCTCCTTTGAGGCCCGGCTTCAAAGACTTGCCTTTTTTTTCTGGCCCCCTGATCTCTTGTGTTTTTGTAATGCATTCGTCCAGCCACTAGGTGGTTGTCATTCACGCTGTTGTGTGTTGTTAGAAATGCCAATCACTGCCTTCAGCCTCTCTATCAAACCCCTGTTCAGTATTTTAATTTTGCCGTGAAGACAGAATAGTGAGAACAGAGCAGAACATCAGGTAGCAGATGTGTTATTTTGGATTAGTTATGCAGATTGATGTTCCTTTTCACCATTTTTGCCCATGTGTTTCACATCGTGATATGATAAGTGGGACAATAACGATGAAATTGAATCGTTTGTTTGGGCTGCAGGTTGAGCTGTTGTGGAGCAATGCCCTCTTCATGTTCCAGTATTTCAAACCGAAGACGCTGCCTGAGTTTGACAGTTACAAGACCAGCACAGTGTCTGCAGACCTGGCTAACCTACTGAGGAGGTTCTCTGGCATCGCTCCCCCCAGTGACACTCCAACACTCACCATGGATGAGGTGGCAGCCTACATCGAAGGCCCCACAGCAAAGGTCAGTCCGTGGGTCCTGACTCAATGTTAAGAGCAGCGGTGAGTCAGACATGCTAAATGAGTGGATGTCAAGTAAGCCCAGTTCTCTGTATTACCGCTGTGTTTTTTTCTATTAAGTCCTCTCGCTTGTTCCCTCCTGAACCTGAGTAGTGATTCAGTTTGAATCTCAGACAGGACTGCAGTAACTAAAGAAGCGATGCGTGTTGTTCTTTTTTAAGGCTCCATGCCTCCCAGAGGGTGGTGTGCCTGCGCCCCCCATTATTAATGAGATCTACTACCTGCTGGCTGACTACCACTTCAAGAACAAGGAGCAATCCAAAGCCATCAAATTCTACATGCATGACATCTGTGTGTGTCCCAACAGGTTGGCATTCAGCTCATATCTCTACACCTGTGAATATTGCTGTAGAAGAAGAAAACTGTGGTATATCCTACCTAATACCTATTTTCCATCTTTAAAGTTAATATTTTGTTTAGCCTCCGCAATAAAGATAAGCTAATACAACATGTAATGTTAAGCACACGCCAAGCACAATGTAGTGTGTATATGTATGTGATGTAGCATGGTATATGAAAAGCATATGATACTGTATGTGAAATCCTTTGAGAGTAAGCAGTTATTCACCCAAATGTTTTGTTTACCCGTTACATAACTACTTCTTCGTTTGAGTGTGTACAATGGCTCACAATTCCTCCTAGTACATATATATAGAAATGCAGGGAAATGGTAATATGTTACATACTTCAATATTTCAGACCACATATTTAATATCTGAACTAAGTGAAAGTAAACATACTCCACAATGAATATTTCAGACCTATGGAGAAACACTGAAAGGGCTGTATCAACAGTCTTTACTTGACTTGAATTGACTTGACTTGACTCAATCAGCGTACTAGAATTCATGTTGGCAACACTGGTGCAGAGACAGTGTGTGTGTCTTCCGTCAGGTTTGACTCCTGGGCCGGGATGGCTTTAGCCAGGGCGAGCCGTATCCAGGACAAGCTCAACTCCAACGAGCTGAAGAGCGACGGCCCCATCTGGAAACACTCCCAGGCTGTGCTCACCTGCTTTAAGAGGGCCCTGGAGATAGACCGCTCCAACCTGTCTCTGTGGATCGAGTACGGCACCATATCATACGCCCTGCACTCCTTTGCCTCGCGACAGCTCAAGCAGTGGCGCAGCGAGCTGCCTCCAGAGGTGGTTAAACAGGTGAGGCGGGCGCGAACACCAGGCGGCGGAGTTCTTTTGTCGCTGCGATGTACCCGCTGTCAGTTTGGGTTGTGTCTGATTTTCCACCTCTCCGAGCTAAATAGATGTCACGTCCTGTCATGTCTGGTTACTCCACATGTGAATTCGCAGCATAGTAAATTGATCTGTCCCCTTAAGGTAGATCGCTCATCAAGGCTCTGATGTGTGTTTGTTGTTTCAGATGGAGGAGAGGAGAGACTCCATGCTGGAGACAGCCTCTCAGTGTTTCCAGGGTGCTTCCCGTTGTGAGGGTGACAGTGATGAGGAAGAGTGGCTCATCCACTACATGCTCGGGAAGATCGCAGAGAAACGCAAACACTCTCCACGGGAGTACCTGCAGCTTTACAAAAAGGTACACGGCAGATTTCAGACGCCACGTTAATGTGTTGCCTGACGGGATGCGTTGCATGAAAGTCTAAAACGACGAATATGGCATCAGATGAAATTTGTCAGTTCCAAAGAAGTGCCATAAATAAATGATTGATTGTGTTCAAAATTTTATAACCCTGTAGAATTTTACAATACCTGGAGTTCACAGGGAGTTCTGCAGTTAAGTACGCACCCAGAGACCCAAGCAAATCTTCAGCAGTCAAACCCAAACAGCACTTCAAACACATGCTTTCAAGACAGTGCACATGCACATTGCAAAAGTTGTGAACACTATCAATTTTCATGATGTCAACAACTAGGAAAATAAGTCCCAGACTGAAAATAACAGGAATTATACTTTAATGTTGAAATGATTGCAGTCATTTCTCTTGCTCCTCCTTTAAATGGTTTCATAACCCACCCACAGAAACAAAGATCACTGCCCTCCCACCCCCGCAAGATGTTTTGCGTGATAGAACAATGTATGGAGTTTCTCCCAGCTCTGTTGTTCTGATTAGATCAGTGGAGGCAGCTGAACTTGTAAGAAACAATAGGCTGCAGAGGTCAGCAGATGATGGGGAGGCAGTGTCACGTCGCATAGTGCTGCTATCTCCTCCCCGTTGCAGTGATTTCACTCAGTTTTATCTATTTAAAGGTTATTTGTATTGATCAGATGATTCTGTTGTGTTGCTAACACGCTCCACATTACGTTTACAGGCAGCACATTATCTGCATGAGGAGGCAGCCAGGTACCCCCGGAAAATCCATTACCATAATCCTCCTGACCTCGCCATGGAAGCCCTTGAGGTAAATTCATGTAGCTGGTCATGCAAAAGGTTTCTGCTCATGTCACACTGATGAAATGCACTGTAAGATAACTGTTCAAAAGCCCTTTAATTGAATGAAAGAAGAAGCATGGACCTCTCTCTAATGTCTCCCCTCCAGTTGTATTTCCGTCTGAGTGCCACCATCCTGAAACTGCTGGAGGCTGATGAACCTGACCTGGATCACGAGCTCTTTTTCAATATGCTGGTCGAGGCGGCCACGGGGCCTTTTGCCAGGGGGGAGGAGAAGAGCATGCCAAGCATGCCTAGATCCCACGAAAAGTAAGCTGCAAAAACATAACCCAGTAGGAATGAGAAAACACAACTGTATAAGGCTCAAAGCTCACACTTGATCCTATTCTCTCGATTCGTTCCAGGGAGAAACCTCCCTCCATGATGGATGAAGACTCGCACTGTTCGTCCGTTTGCACAGGCAATGTCCTCGGCCCCTCCCTTCCCTCAGCTGCCGCCCCAGGTCTGACATCCCCTCCTTACATGGCCACACCGGTCGACCACGATTACGCCAAACGTAAAACACTCCGGCGGCAGCAGTGGCAGCAGCAGCATGTGGAGCAGCAGGCCGATGGTACAGTCCCAGTCCTAGACACTGCCTCTGGGGTTGGGCCCTATGCCCTTTCTGCACTGGGACAGGAAGCCCACTGGGGAGTGCTCAGAAGGCTAATCACCATGCTAATGGCTTTGGTTTCAGTAATAATGATCCCCATATGCACTGGGTGATTGGGATGTGGTGAAATGGGCAATATGGCTACTGATTATTTGACTGCGTTGCTGCACCTTGTACGCAGCACTGTTCACACAAACAGGTGTGAAGGCGGAGTTTGGCAGAGAGCATTCAGGCCAGTGTGTGTGTGTCTGTGTGTGTGCCTGTGTGTGCCTGTGTGTGTGCTGGTATAACATCCATTTTTAGTCACTCTGATTTACTGTTGGTCATTCTCCTTATTTACTCTCCCTCCTCCTCCTCTTGTCTCTCCTGACATTTTATAAGTGCTGTTTGGTTGTAATTTCCTGAGCGTGTAACATCATAGAGCAAATGCATCAGCTTTGATGAAACCGCTTTGCCATGCAGTACTGCATTTTTTATGTTAAAGGTTTGCCAGTCACAGCCACCTCTTCGCTGCACTTAACCTGTTACCACAACAGTTTAAAGATGACAGTAAACACGACTTTATTGAAAAGCACCTCTGCTGGCTTGCAGACTGAGGAGCTCATTTTAGGTTGGGCTAAAAGTTGCAAATGCGTGAGAATTTGGGAGATTACTAGTTTCCTGCATCAGGAACTGTCAATTTTGGGTATACTCTATGTGAAAATATTGAAAAATTAGAGTATTTTTAATATACAACCCACACAGAACAGTGTACATATCTTAAAGCAGGACATAAAAGTAAGAAATGAGTGCATTTGCATAATAGCTTCTTGACTTCAAAGTTTGAAGCAGTAATGTAAAGCAAACTATGAGCTTTTAATTTCAAGCACATTTATAAGCCCCAAGGGAACCTCTTCTACATGCAGCATTATACAGTTATGACTGTCTTTTTTTTCCTTTTTTCTTTTTTTTCCTTTTTTGCTTGTTTTTCTGCATTGCATTGCATGTCATAACGTTAAAGACAATTTATGTACACCTCAGTTTTGAATTCATATTTTTTTATTTTATTGTTTAGAAGTCAGAATGAAGCAGCAGCCTGAAGTTTAAACCATTTGGAGATAAAAAAAAAAAACACATATTCCTGTCAAGCCAGTGCAACAAAAATATTTGTGAAACAAAGATGCTGAGATGCTGTTTGGGAAAACATAGCCCTTACTATTCTCTACATGGAACAAAGCTTAAGCCAGTGACATCCTTCCACCCACGCCATGCCCTGAATCATGTCTAGCTTGAATGTGCGAATAATGCAGCCATATTGCCCATGTTGCCAGTTTTGTCACCCTTTCCAGATTCCTTCCTACCTACCTACCTACCTGCCTGCTACCTCTCTGCCTGCTTGCTTCTACCACCTGCTTTGCCATTTATATATGCATGTAGATCTAATGGGGTGAATGTCTCCACTTCTGGACAAATCCAGTCCTTTATCACAGTCCACTAATTAGTGTGTCATGTGGTCACATTTTATTTGGGTTTGGTGTCGGTTTAAATTTACAAAGACTTAAATTTCCTGGAGATATTTTAAATCTTTTGTGAATCCTTTGTTTGGAATGTAATTATGTTCAATTAATGTGAAAATGCCATGTCAGGAAGAATGTGACTGGCCCCTTATTGGCTCACATCTCTGAGACTGAAGGTAGAAAATAGACTACCATGCACAGGTTTGCCTGTGGGTGTCCAGTCCCTCTGGCTTGAGGCCTGTTTGAAGCAAATCATGGTGACAAGAGACTATATGGCCTGATTCAGACTCTGAGCATGATGCACACTTGATTTGCCTATTATAATGTATTTATCAACTCCTCACAGGGAGAAATCCACCCTGAAAAGACTTCACATTATTTCTGTGATGCTGAGCAGTCCTGTCTCGTCATCTTGTTTTGTGTGTTTATGTGTTTTTGAACATGAACTCACACCCCCCAGAGCTGGAAACAAGAGAGCCGAGCTTTTCTTGATGTTTCTGATGAATTCACAGTGAAATGGGAGATCAGTGAAGTAGGCTCAGTAGCAGTAGCTGGGTGACTGTCTAGAACAACAGTCACTTGTCTGAGCGTCTCCATTGCCAAAGAAGCATCTCTCGGTTTCGTCCATTGATGACTTCACAGATTATGGCCTTTATTGTGCAGTTGATGGCTTTGGGTGATGTCAGTGTTCACAGATATTGACTGAGCTGCCTAAGAGCACCAAAATAAAACTTTGCCTTCTCATTAACCGGTCAGTTTCCTTAGAATTGTTGAAACTGACATGAATTGTGCTAATTGACAGGCAAATCTGCCACTATGATTCACATAAATCGCACTGGAGTTTTGTGTGCTCTTATGGGGAGATTGTTTTGAGTCTGAATCAGGTTGTAGGTTATTAAGGGGAGTAGAATCAATACTGAACTCATCTGTCAGAAACAATGTGATTTTTTTTTTGTTTATTTATGTTAAGAAAATGTCATCCTCTCAGTTTCTTATCAATCCAAGGATACAGTTTTGCTTGATTATATTTTAAAACCAGCTCCCCATATCTTCAACAGCCTCCCCAGAGTTTGACCATGATTACTGCCTGCCCAGGTCTCCAATGTGGCTGGCTTCCCTGAATGGTACTGCTCTTAATACCCACCAAACTTTAAGAAGCTATGCTTTTCACTGCAAAAACAGTTCTTAAAGAGTATGTATAAGAGCTTTCCCATAGGAAGAACAGGTTTCACAAGTTCTTACAAGACCTAACGTGTATCTTACCTCTGTAAAGCTACTATGTTGCTGCCGTCCATTTTGCTCTGCCCCTTGTACTATAAATTGGTGTTAACTCATTAATGCAGATCTTTTGAATAGTCCCTTGGGTGCATTCTTCTCCAAAATTGCAGTCTTGTTGCCCTCCTGCTAATTCTGTTACTTACAGTCCCCTGCCAAGGACTTTACTTGCTGAGGCTGCACAACATGGCAATTAACAGGAATGCTGGCATTTTGGTTTTGGGCTTGTTAGAAAAACAAAGCACTTCTCCCTCATTACAATTGAATGTTTCATTAATGATGCAGTGATTGTGATACAGTAATAAGGATTTTTTTTCATCCCAACAGGGAGTATTGTACATTTTGGTATTTAAAACAGCCTGTCATCTGTCAACAGTTTTCAAAATGGCTACACAGCATGCGACCAAAGCACGCTGTTGTGCCCGCTGGATCTTTGGTTGAAATTCCTCACATGATGCCATAATCTCCATTAGCTAATAAGGACATGATCACTGATAAATTGACAAGCCCCACAAAAAAACAATAATACTGGAAAATTGAAATCTATATACAGTCTCATTATTAGGAAAGAATAAAACACAGTATCTCTCCATGATAACCCAAAATTATATGTCTGGCCCTGGGGCCTAGCAGATGACCCGTGTTGTTTTTGTGTTGTCTCCTGGCAGAGCGCAGTCAGGACAGTGAGGTGGTGATGCTCTCTGACTCCAACTCCACCCAGGACGCCTTCACCGATCCCGCCAGCTCACAGGACAGCAGCCTCAAGCTGGCCTCTGGGAAGGCCAGCTCCTCTTCGTCAGAAAACACAACCCCCGTGAAGGAAGGGCAGCCTGCAGCCGATGACACAGGTACCTTAGTATGGGACCAAGGGACTCTACACTGATACTTTAAAGTTCATGTTTATTTAGAGCCCTTAATCACTGTTGCACTCTCAAAGTGCTTCACAGGCCATAGTATATACAAATCAAAAAGTCAAAGAGTAAAAAGTCTAAAAGAAGGTCCCTGATTATTGTCTCTTATTGTTCTCTTGAGTTCTCCATTCAGATTTGAACAGGAAAGCCTAGTTTGTTAATGGCCCAATGATTTTACAAGTCTTATTTGTATAAAATTTGTACAAAATGATAATTGAGTATTGCCTTCAAGTGCTTCATATTTTGCAACCAATTATTAACTCAAATCAAAATACAGTCATTTAAATTAACTGCTCTGGGAAGATGATGTTTAAATCATTCATAACTCTTTGCTTTGAATCCCAAACTAGCTACACGTGGAGAGAAAACCAGTGAGGGAGGACACATTAGCATCCAGATGGAGGACAAAGTTGTTCAGGAAGTGGTAGACGCTGTGACGGTGACACTGCCCGAAGCTCCAGGCCCCAAGATCTCAGTGGAACCCTGCGCGCATCCCCTGCCCGTTCCCGCCACCCCCCCGAAGCCGGCCCCCTCTCAGCAGACCACGCCTCAGACCCCCGTCAGCGAGAGCAAGAAGAAGCCAGAGCCGCCCCCCGAGGTGGTGGAGGTGCCCAAAGCCCTGCCGGCTGAGCGCGGCGACCAGAGGCGCATGCTGGTGGAGATGTGTGTCCGTGCGCTCTTCCTCTGCCTGGGCCGCTTCCCCCAGCACTACAAGAGCCTCTACCGCTTGGCCTTCTTCTACACCAACAGCAAGACCCATCAGGTCAGTCCGCCTCTCAAAGGTACCCCGCCACTTTATGGCACTGGCCCCATTCTTATCGCTTTCCCACAGGCCAAATCATCCGTTAAACCTAAGCCATACACCTGTCATCACTGTCTCCCGCCATGAAGGCTGACATTTACAGAAGATCAGTCTTTGTAGGAAACCCCGAAGTTCCATAAAAGTCGCGTTGACCTTTTGTGTAGCTTGTGCCAGAGATTGAGAGCTGCCTGGTCTACGGGTATATGTGTTTTTTTTTTTTTTTTTCTTGTATTTTCCTGTGGACTCTCTGCAGTGGTACAGGAGGTGCTGAAACAGCATGCGTGTTGGCTATAAGGCTCTGTGGGCAGAGGTGTGTGTGGGTGGTAGCGCAGTGCTCTCTCAGCCAGTTTGGCACAGGGAGGCTGTGTTGAGCTTGACTGTGGTGGCATCCTTCTGTCAGCGCTCTGTTTGTCGAGCCATTTTAACGCAGCCTTGGTCCCTACGCAATATGGATGAGTTGGGGAGCGGAGGATCCTAGCAGTCTCTTGTTTTTTGTTTTGTAATATCGTTCTACATATCTGAAACCTCAGAGTACACACACAGTCTGTGTTTCAGTGGTTCTGGCTGTAGCCTCTCCTGCAGAGCGTGGGACCATATTGATAATCTCAGATCACGATCAAGTGCCTCGCCTTTTAAATTGTGGGTGGAAGCTGAAGTTTAGACATCATTTAGTGTCAGGCAAAGACCAGATTACCTTGTTTGGTCTCCCTAAATGCTTGAGACTCTAAGCAAGATGGCAGCAATATTGAATTTTCCTTGATTCTTGTAGCAGCACTCATGAGCTCTATGGTTATTAAGTGCAATTAAGATAATATAACTCCCAGAGGGAAACACTGATGTAGAATGACTTTTAATTGAGGCCTGTACAGTCAGTAAGGCTCTCTCTAATTTCTGCCTCCAGTCGAGGTCTCTTCAGGCCAGATGAAAGCAAATGTGAATGCACCCTGGCAGTAACGTGATGACACAGTCGCTTGATGTGATGGTGTTGACACAGGTAGCTTAGCCTGCTCTCACAACTCACATCTAGTGTTAAAAGCCCCTGCACCTCTTTTTGTTCTCGAGAAAATTGCTCTACCTGCACGGACTGGCCAGCATCGCTCTCGCTGGAAAGATAGAAGGAGAGAGGGAGCTGGTAATCTCATGTTAGAAGCTACCGGGTTCATGGTAGATAACATGAAGTGGTGTTAGCATGCGATCTTTCAAGCTGAGCACTGGTGTAGACCCTGATTTGTGAGTCATCATGCTGCGAAAAGATGTCTGCATTTTCCTGATTGCAAATAAGGTGTTTTTTTTTTTCATTAGTGCATGATTTAAATGATTTCCCTGATTTCCTTCTGTCTTGGTCTGTCATTTCTGTCTGTCCATCAGGCATAGTTAGGCAGTGTTATCAATTTGTTTTCTTTATGAATTTCAGTATATTTTATGTATTGAAATGTAAATACAAATGTATGGGGTTTTTTTTCTCTTCACAGAACTTACAGTGGGCCCGAGATGTGTTGCTAGGAAGCAGTGTCCCATGGCAACAGCTGAAGCACATGCCAGCACAAGGACTTTTCTGCGAAAGAAACAAGACAAACCTGTTTAATGTAAGTCACAGAGTTCGCTACACCTGCATGGCTACTACTGTACTGTCACTATTTCATTATGTCATCACATATTGCTCAACACATTTTTCTGTCATCGCTGGAGACGTGTGAGGCATTTTGTTATGGCAACAGTTAAATTGTTAAAATGTCATTAGTGGTGTGGAGGGTTTTGCATGAGACAGAAGAATGAGAGAAACATCATCTCAATTTATTGAGAGATGGTGAGAGATGGTGATGTTGTCCTTTGGTTGTGTGTGTGTGTGTGCATTTATTTATTTTTCTAAAACTGATATATTTATAACATAAAAAAATTCCCAGCCGTAATTCGTATACATTTCCAGTAACTCAAAACTGTATTTAACAGCATTTCTAAGAATACTCACACATGCAGGAGATCAAACTACACATGCTGTACAATTCCACAAGTCATTCATGCTAATGATATAAAAACCTCATTAATTATCATTATGTTTGATTTGATTTCATCTCTGTGGCCCCCTTGGTTGATCTCAGTCATGGTTAATGTTGGGCTACTTTGCTTGCAGGTTTACGCTGCTAACTGAACCAGTAGCAAACTTACCTCACAGCAAATTACATCCACACACTGAAGCACTGCTTATGTAACAGTGCGGTTAACAACTAACATGCCAGTGCATGTGTTATGTTCAAAAGATTTAATTATATGTATTGACAGTATGACAACAGTCCATGCAGACAAACAGATGAAGAGCCTATGAACCAAAGTATGTTCTCACCCTCTAATCTGTGTTCACTGGAGGTGCAGGATTGGCACAGAGCAGGTATGTTTTCATGTGGATTCAGAGAATTCAATTTAATGCACTAAAATCAACCCTAATTATGGATCACTAGATGGAAGCACTGCTATGAATGGAGTTGCACAGTGGATTATTGTTGTATTATCTGCCTCCCAGAATTACAAGGCCCCTGGTAGGTTCCAAAGGAGAAGATTACTGTCTGGATCTGTCATCTGCTCTACATGTCAGTTCATTTACCTCTTTTCACATTTACTTGAATAAGATCCCTATGGAAATGGGTTTTACAGCTATTTCAGTCCGTGTAAGAAATGGATTTTCTTTTGGATTCTGTCCTTGTATGATTTCTCCGAGCCTAAACGCTCTGACTTTTGTTACAGCTTAGATAAAAAAAAAAATGTAAAAAAAAAAAAAGGCAGAATCTCCTATCGAGTCAGGGCCTCATGTCTGTAGTCGAGACCTGTTTTGGATGTGTGCATGTATTTGGACGTAGGTGAGTGCGTAGGCTGCAGACTCCCGAGGTTTCTGGTAACAGGCTGTAGATGCAGTGTGTGGGGGCCAGGTCTGAGCTGGGAGAGGACTCTGCAGAGCTCTGGCTCCCACTGGGCTCTCACAGAGCCCCTTCTGGAGGCAAACCTGCTGCCCTGGCATACCAACTGTTGGAGCTTTACTGTTCCCTTCAAACCAAGTCCTCTCTCTCTGCTGTGGAGCACTGCAAACCCTGCTGAATATTAATCAAACAGCGCCGTTTTCTGCGAGCCTGGTGCTTGTTTGAGACAGTCTACGAACAACATTCACAGTTGCTTCGGGACGGGCTCTAGCCTATATTTCCGACCTACGCCTGGCTCAACGCTCACAAAGTTAATCACGTTCACATGCGGGAGTGAATCACGGGTTTCCGATGGTTCTTGAAAATCCCTGAAAGTTTGTAGAGTTGAGAAAAATAAAATAAGGCCTTCAAAGTGTTGGCCTTGGGGCGCCCCAGTGGCTCAATCAGTAGAACACCTTTTTGCAGCGACTTGGGCCCTTTGCTGCACGCCACCCCCTCTCTACCTTGTCTTTCCTGTCAAATAAAGAATAAAATGACACGAAAAAGAGAACAAGATGGCCTTGAAAGTACTTGATTTTTCAAAAATTAAAATATAGTACCTAAATTCATCACTATGCCTTAACTGGCCCGTCTCTGTCCCGGTGTCAACCCTTCACATTGATTTCTTGATGATTTCACTGTTATTTCTTGACTTGACAAGGTCATAAGTTAAGACATTAGGCCTTTGTGATGTCTAATTTTGACCAATGTCACGCCTTAAAGCAAAACATGCCGATTTTGAGTCTTTGAATTTTACCAAACGCAACCTTGAAGATCATTCAAAAGCCGTTGAAGTCACCTCTGTGCTCTGGGCAGATGAGTCTCAGCTGGTGAGTTTGCCTTCGCCGTTACAGCATCCTGACCGATCCACCGCTGTCAGTGTTTGAATATATTGCGCATCGTGTAAGGCAGAGAGTGAACAGTCACCTCTGAGTGACAGGATGACCAAGAGAGTGCATGAGAGTTGTCACAAACTGACACCAACCGTAGATCATCATGTCAATGGTGTGAAAAGACACATGGCACCTGGATGTCAAGGAGACTTTTCTCTCCGCTGATTATGCACCTCATTGGGCCTGTTGGTGAATACAGTTCCCTTATGTAGGTCATAGCGCCCTACTTTCCCTCTTGCCTTGGCTGGGTTATATCAACTGGGCCTGCATAAAGTAACCTATATACTGCCGTTTTGAAATGATCCAGATCGGTTGAGGTTGTATTGCATAATTTATCGCTGTTAGACTCCAAAACGAATCCTTTTTAGGAGGGCCAGTGCATTCTGTTAAACTGGTAATCAACTTGTTAGAGGGCGGTTAGGACTTCCTCAAATTGAAATCTCTGATCTGACAAATGTTTTAAGGCCATATCTAAACAAGTTTATCTGAAAGTGTATTTAGATCTAAGTTAATATCGTGTGGGAGTCCGGATCACATTCCACTCTGGATCAGCTGACATGTGGTTGCAATGCTATTGTAATACAGAGCACAGTACTTGTCAGGGCAGAAAAAAACAACCTCTTTGGTTTGGA